>APFE030112703.1:50442-97546 GCA_000404065.3 Pinus taeda
TTAATGTATGAGTAGCTTATTATGTGATATGTTTTTCACAATTGTTTCGTCTAACTTTTTATACGAAGTGGTTTATCTATATTGAATTCTTTTCTCATAACAGTTGAATGATCTTTATTACCAATTGTTTTCTGAAATATTTTTAGATTGTACATCAGAAGGATTACACCCCGGGTTAGTGTAGACTTAGATATTTCTATTTATTAGAATGCAATTGTGTATCATTAGATTAGAGTTAGAATTAGAGCATCTCACTTAGGAACTTTTAGAAAGGAAATATCAATTCTTCACACACACACACATAAATTGGGAAATTGGTCCCATATCCCTAGTCGGACCCACTATACCAAACAGAAAAGGAGCTGCCAACCAAGGTCCGGACTGGGTGGGTATCCCCCTTGTTGTAGACCCGATTTTTGGGGCTTCAACATATTTGGCACTAGAAGGAGGGTCACGAACTATGAATGGCAAGAAAGTATAAATATAAATACCATTCTGAGAGTAAATCGCCCTCACCATCTCCCCTGACTTCTCCATTGCATTTAGAATATTTAAATCCAAAGACAGAAGTCATGAGAACAACAACCGCTGCTACAAACCCTGACAATTCAGAACAATCTACTATTGAACCTCCTGAAGTTGAATCTCTGATTCACAAACTTCAACGATTTTCTATATCTCCTCAAAGATCTGATAAATCACAAGGCAGCGTGACTTCGCAATACAACCCTGCTCATCCTCTTACTAGAATAAAAAGTGAAAAGTTTGGTGTTCAGCCAACCGAATTTACTCTACCCACAAGGAAGAGTGCAAGGAAATCTCCTAAAGGGTCCGATAGCGAGACTCTTTCATCATCATCATCCATCTCAACCTCTTCACTGCAAATTCAACCATCCACTCCTCCACTTCAGATCATTGTTCATCAGTCCACTGGTACTTCCACATCTCCTTCTCAATCGTCTGGAGTCATAATACCTTCACCTTCCCAAACGCAGGGATAATTTTCTGCACTTTCCTTTGTTAGTAGTTTAGCAATGGCCCAATCTCCATGGAATAACCCAGGGGAAGTCTTAATGCCTGCGCCCTTGAGTCAGCTACCGACCCATCTTGGAAAATTGCTGCCTAAGTTTAATCCTGAAGCAGGCATGCTAGCGGAAGAACATATAAATAACTTTATGCTATCCATAAATCTCAATGGAGTTACCAACAAAGATGTTGTCATTTAACTTTTTCCTTATACTCTACAAGGAACAGCCAGATCATGGTATTTTTCATTACCATCTAGATCTATCACTAGTTGGGATATTTTCCGAGAACAATTCCTTATTAAGTTTGGTGATGATAGGTCTATGACAACATTGATCAACGACCTGTCCAACCTTAGGGCCGAGTCAAAAGAACCTATCAAAGATTTCAATTCACGTTTCAATAAATTGTTAAACAAAATTCCTACTGCTTCCAAGCCTAGCGAAGAGGTGTGAAGTGAATGATACATCACTTCTTTACCATCAAACATAGCAATCTTTGTTGACAAGGCTAACAAAACAACTTTAGTAGAAAATATGAAAGAATCAATAGCAGTAGAGAAACGTATTATAGCCCTAGAAAAGAAAAATGTGATAGAAGAACGAAAATCCAAGAAGGTTACTTTCAAGGAAGATCCCAAGAAAATGCAATCGAAAGATCCGTTTGACTTAGAAGGATTGCAAAAAGTTTTGAAGACCATGTCTAACGAGATGGTCGATATTAAGAAACAAGTGGCAGAAACTTCTTCTAAAAATCCGTACAGACCTTTTAAAAGAAACCCTTCAACCAATTCAAAGCCCTAAAATGCTATTACAAGTGCTGAATTAGAAGAAGAAGAAGAGGAAATCGCTACTGAAGAACATACCGATGAAGAAGAAGTTGTAGAGTTACAAGGTATGTGGGATTTCATCCTCCCAGATGAAGAGGATCAAGAAGCATCCCGAGTTAGCACTCGAAGTAGAAATCAAATTTATCCTCCTCAACCTACTCCTAAACCAAAGAGCGCAAGCTCAATGACTAAGGATAAAGATGCAGCCAAGAAAACAACACCTAAAGCGACTCAAACCAGCCCAGTCCAAACAGATTCATCAACTCCATCTAAAATTTTGATCATTTCAGATGAAATGGAGTTTAATATCATAGATGACATGAAAAAGACTAGGGCCAACATCACTTTTTACGAATTGAGCAAGTTAAAACACCAGCAAAAGATACTCTTGAAAGAATTACATGCTGTACCAGTTGCACCTTTGCCCGCCACTGTAATCTCCCAAGCTTCCCATGACACGGGAAGACCTCCAACTAATACGATTAATCAAGTTGAGCCAAACGACATCGCCTTAATTGAAGGAAGATCGAGATCTCATACTCCCCCGTTTCTTCTTACTTATGAAATTTTCAATAAAAATTTGCATAATTGCTTAGTGGATTCTAGAGCTTCATCGAATATTTTACCAAAGTCAATATGTGCAAAGTTGAACGTTCAATCACAAAAATCTGTTGTGCGCATAGTTCAGCTAGATCGATCGCAAGTCGAAGTGATTGGCGAATTAAATTAGGTTACCATAAGGTTGTCATCCAACCCAAAGGTATGTCAAGTTATCGACATTTAGTTGTTGATATTCCAGAATTTTATGGCTTCATTCTTAGCAAAGATTCGTCAGAAAAACTTCATGGATACTTTGCAACTGATTGGTCGCACATGTGGGTCCCATATAATGGTAAACCAAATCAAATAAAAGTTGAGCAAGAAAGACATCATAAATACATAGTAACAGAACTGGAGGGAGAAAATGAACCAGTAGCATACAACAATAACATCATCGACAACTACTCAGTAGATTATTTCCTTGGAAATTTTAATGCTCATACTTCACCTTACTTAGAATATTCTGTTTTATCTCAAGTAAAAAATTTCTCTCAAACAGATAGTTCTAAATGTATTAAGTTTATAGATAGTCCTGTAAATAAATGTTTATTTTGGAAGTTATTTTTTGACGGTTCTAAGTCTAATGAAGGAGCAGGAGTAGGATGCATGTTAATCAGTCCATAGGGAAATAAAACTATGCCAACTTGTAGACTCAAATTTGATTACACCAACAATACCACAGAATACAAGGCTTTCGTCCAAGGATTACACAAAGAAATCAGATTAGACGTCAAATACCTTCAAGTTTTCAGAGATTCTGAAATTGTAATAAGACAGGTACGTAATACTATACATTGTTTATCAGGTCATTTAAAACATTACGAATCCTTAGTTCAAAATATGACTGAACACTTTATAGCATTTAATATTTCATCAATTCCTAGACTCCAGAATGCTAGTGCAGACCTCTTAGCCAACGTAGCTTCCAAGCTCATTCCTTCAGAAGATTTTAGCCTTGATAGATTTTCAATTGAATTAATTTTTAGACCCTCAATTCCTAATAACATTACCAATTGGAGAATTTTCAATGACGATCCTGATATCATGAGTTTTCTCACATCTGAAGCATCCTATACCAATCAAATAATTGACGAAGACCAACATGAACAACAATTGCAACAAGATAGCACTAACAATGCTATACCTAAGTCAGTGGTCAAGTTAGAAGACCTTTATGATTTTAAAGATCAGTTTAAAATATCTACCAATTCAAAGCTACAAAGTTCAACTCTGAATTATGAATTAGTAAATCTAGGAACTGATACCAAACCACAAAATATCAACCTAGGCCTTGGTCTAGCTCCTGAAGAAAAAGTAGTGTATATTCGTCTCTTAAGACAATACAAAAGTGTCTTTGCTTGGAATTATGATCAACTCAAAAATTATGACACATCCATCATCCAACATACTATTCCAATGATAGACGATGAAAAACTTGTCCAAAAAAAGTTGAGAAAGATCCATCCCAATCTAGAAAACCATATCAAATCTGAACTTAATAAGTTATTGAAAGCCAAAATAAGTTTTCCCTTTCGACATTCCAAATGGGTTTCCAATATGGTTCCCATTATAAAGAAGAACGGAGACATCAGAATCTGCATTAACTTTCGAAATCTTAACAAAGCCTTCCAAAAGGATAATTTTCCTTTGCCTCCCATGGAACAAATACTACAGGCAGTCGCGGGATCAGAATTAATTTCATTCTTAGATGGATTCTCAGGGTACAATCAAGTGTTGGTACATCCCGATGATCAATTGAAAACCACATTCATAACCAAATGGGGTACATATGCATATCAAAAGATGTCATTTGGTCTTATCAATGTTGGTGCCACATTTCGGAGAGCCATGGACATCGCATTCAAAGGATTAGTTAATAAATCAGTGGTAATCTATTTAGATGATACAATTGTATATTCCAAGAAACAAAGAAATCATCTTAGAGATTTAAAACAAATCTTCCAACGTTGTCAAAGGTATGGAATTTCACTTAACTCGAAAAAATCCTTTTTCGTGTTAAGTGAAGGAAAACTTCTCAGATTCATAGTGTCAAAATTTGGAATTGACATTGATCCTAGCAGAATCAAGGAGATTTCTAAAATACCCCTACCTCACAACAAGAAAGTCATGCAATCTTTTCGTGGCTAGATTAACTTTGTAAAGAGATTTGTTCTAGATTTTTCAAGAATCGTATCTCCTTTACAAGCAATGATTAAAAATAACTCAAACTTTAAATGGGGCCAAGATGAATATGAGGCATTCAATCTTATCAAACAAGCAATTGTGAACGCTCCATCTTTAGCAACTCCAAATTTTTTGGATCCTTTTATTTTATATACATTTGCCTCTGATAAATCATATGCTGCGATACTTACTCAAGCAAATCAAGAAAAGGCAGAAGCCCCGATTTCTTTTCTCAATTCAAATTTACAGGGGGCTGAATTAAATTATTCAGATGTGGAGAAACAAGCGTATGCTGTTTTCAAAGAAATTAAATATTTCAGACCCTATCTAGTCAAAACCCATACGAAAATCATAGTACCGTTTCCAGCGGTAAGAAATATTGTAATACAAAAAGATATGAGTGAGAAAAGAGCCAATTGGGTTACTACCTTACAGGAATATGATGTACAAATCAAACCAACAAGTATTGTAAAAGGTCAAGGCTTTTGTAAAATGCTGGCCGGAGCATTGCTTATGTCCGAAATTCCATCTACAGAGATACAAATGTATGAGGCAAGCCTAAACGATGTTGAGTCATTATATGTTGATATCATTTATTATTTAAAGAATGGATATGCTCCTTCAAACCTTGATCATACCAAGAAAAGAGATCTAAGGTTAAAAGCCAAACAATATCAGCTCGTGAACGATGTTCTTTTTAGAATAAATTATGATTTTGTTCTCCTCAGGTGTCTTGAGAAATCTGAAGCTGAAAAAGTCTTGCAGGAACTCCACGATGGGCCAGCAAGCGGACACTATGTTGGAGACGCTACTGCTCATAAAATCTTATGCGCAGGCTCTTACTGGCCCACATTATTCAAAGACTCACATAACTACATGAGAAAATGTCGAGTCTGTCAAACCACTACCGGGAGACAAAAGAAACCATCCCTGCCACTACAACAAGTCGACATTGAGCAACCTTTCGATCAGTGGGGATTGGACATAATAGGTGAGAACATTCCTCACTCTTCTAAAGAACATAGATATATCCTTACAGCAACAGATTATTTTACTAAATGGGTAGAAGCAGTTCCACTCAAGACAACTAATGCTGAACATATCATCGAGTTCATAGATCAGTTCATAATCACCAGGTTTGGGTTGCCTTCTGCTTTAATGTTTGATAATGCATCATATTTTTCTGGTAATGCAATGACTGAATTTTCACTCAAAAGAGGTTTCAAGCTTAAATACTCTGCCAATTACTATCCACGGGAGAATGGATTCGCTAAATCTACAAATAAAAATTTAATCAAAATTATTAAGCGAACCATTGACCAAAATCATAAAAATTGGCACAAGTCTTTAATATATGCCTTATGGGCAGACCGAATAACATAGAAGGCCTCCATCAACACTTCTCCCTTTAATTTAGTTTATGGGGTGGTTCTTCCAACTCATTTGGCAATTCCTTCTTTAGCCTTAGTTCAATATATTGATGAAGCACCAACTTCCTCCTTACAACTAAGGCAACTAGAAATAATTAAGTTAGAGGAACAACGAGAACAGGCCAAAATAACTCATGCTCATCATCAAGCATTAGTAAAAGCCTCTTTTGATTCAAACATGATATCCAGAAAATATTTTCAGATGGGAGATCTAGTTTTAAAATGGGACAAGGCTCATGAGGAAAAAGGGAAACATACAAAATTTCAACGAATGTGGCTTGGTCCTTTCCAAATCATAGAAGTAATAGGTCCGTCCACTTTTATGTTGCAAGATTTAATAGGAAAAAGAGATTCTTTACCTGTAAACGGACAGATCCTCAAGAAATATTTTCCATAGGAGATCTTTCTTCTAGTTTGTAGATTAGTTTTTATTTCCATAATAAAACCAGTTGTAAATAGTTACATTTTGAATTCACGAAAAAGACACAAATTCTCTTTTAGATTTTGTTTTTTCACTTGTATAAATAGAATTCTTTTAGAAAATTGATCATTATTATTGAAAGATACAATTAAAGAGTCTATACCTAGAAATGATACTAGTTTCAACTTTGTAAATTTTGATAAAAAATGACCTTTAGTAGGAAATTGTTTTATATCAGTCTAATGAAAGGTATCAATAACAAAATGAAGATTCTCTGTAGAAAAGCTCTTTCTAAAAACTTTACCATTGTCGTCTAGAGCTATCTTAAGGAAACAATGACTTCCTCCCCACCTAGGAAACTACAATGTTCAGAGAATAATCCAATGATACACTTTTACTTAAAGAGTAAGAGGTCTCATCACGAGCCGACTTATCATGATCACAGATATTATAGATTGCTGACTTTGCCAATACTACATACCACAATAGGGCAACGACTCAAGATTGTTGCAATCAAAATACAAGGGGTCTCATCACGAGAAAGCTTGTTCAACAAAGCTATAAATCAAGTGAATGATTGTGTCATAAATTGGCTATCAAACCAAGACATTGTTCTTTAAGGGTAAAAAAGAAAATGAAAGCAATAAGTGTGGATATGGATTTCTCTTTGAAAATTGTATATTTCTCTAAGTAGAATACAGGATCATTTCTGGGTAACAGGTAACCCTGTCAAGGCTATAAAAGCCTGCTGGCAACAGAGACTCTACCTACGACAAATAAGCATATTCAAAACTGATTTACAGAGAAGACTTTATTTTTATCTTTATAAACCAAGTAATGACTGATGTAGATACAAGGACTAACATGAGGGAGTAAATAATCAATGTTGAAAATAGAAGAAACAAAATATCATTAATAGGTAAAAGCATAATGTACTTTGTCTTTCTATAATAAAGCTCAACTTTCTGGAAAATTTTCTGTTTTGGAAGTTTAGAAAATTCAAAAGAAAAGCAGAGATAACTGGTTCTTCCAAGTGAATCGCCAATTGTTGTGGCCAAGAACAACCCCCCTTCTTATTTAGTGTTATTACTAATACTAAATAAGTGGGGACCCTTAGTCAAAAATTTAAAAAAATTAATTAGTGCTTGTATTTCCTTTTTAATAAAATTTACCCTCATAAACTTAGGAAAATACCCTTTAAAAATCTAAAAAGCTTAAGTTTCATGATAAGGTAAGATAATAGGACACCTCCTTGCAAGCCGAATTCTAAGCTTGCGAGATCACGATGTGAGATTACATATTGAAAAACATATATCGCATCGCACGCATCAAAGACCGCTTATGCTGAAAAATCTTAAACCGCCGATATGCGATGGCACATATCACAAAATCGCATCTCGCAGATGACATTTTAATAGAAAATTGTCATATTTCACGCTCTTGCGATATTGCGAAGCAAATCACAAAATCGCTTCATTGCGAATCTTTCCTACTCGTTATTCGAGAAAACTTTTTCCATTAACCAAGACCTGGTAATGCGCTTTAATGCTAATTAATGAGTTAGTTGCTAGTTGTTAATGAAATATGGTTTTGTACTTATCGAAGAGCTAGTTCATGTAAGGTGGTATAATTTTTATGTCTTTGGAATTTAAAAGCTTTCCCATCACCTTTCCTTATAATTACTCTCACCTCACTTGTAAATCGTAGGAACGAAGAACAAAGAACTATACAAAGTAGTACACAAGATATCATGGGGAAGAAAGGCAAAGTTCTGAGCTCTGAAGACAAAGAAATGATGCCCTTGTATACAGACACTGCCTGTAATAAAGATGGTGGTATTACTACTTGGGAAGGCATCTATAATCTACTTGAAGAAGAGAATCCCAAGGTGATGGAGGTTACGACTACTATAGGTTCACGAGGGTCTTCTGAGGCATCAGTTGCAGATTTAGCTTGTTCGTTCTTACACCGGATAGCAGCAAGGCCCAAAATTATCTCCTACATAGACATGGTTAAATGGGTACTGGATAGCGCTAACATCAAAAACAGACAATTTAAGACTCTGGGTCAAGAACTTACGGAATTATTATTCTTACAAAATTTGAGCTTTATATCCACTAATAGAAAGTGCACAAGAGGCAAAAATCACACCAAGGAAGCCCAAATCAAGAAACGAAGGCAGTTTCTGATGCGCTAATTGCGCATCGCTAGGTAAAACTTCTCCAAATGAAAAGCCTCTAATTTCTAAGTCACTTGTAAGCCCAGAAATTCGTAAAAAAGAACGCTAGAGGAAAAAGAAAAATTTGAATCCTAAAACCAGTAACAATTGTCTGAAATATATTCAAAATTAGTATGTATATGTGTACAACAATTGCAAATAGACTAGAGACAGAGGGCTCGAGAAAAGGCAGAATCAATCAAAAGATTAACTAACTTAAATTGTGATTCTTACTAGGCATATTTGGTAAAACCACACAGCCAGTGTATGGCTCTTAAATGCATCATCAATTCTGCCGAGAAGATGGTGCCAACTCTTGCTGATTCCGTTTTCACAGGACAGTTGAAGTCTGAAGTCAGCCAGCCAACCCTACTCAAGCAAATGTTGAATGCTTGCGATTTCAAGGATTAGATACAAAAATAGTTAGTTGTTAAGTTTAGATTCAATATTAGTATTAATTTTTCTTTATTTTTTCCTAGAAAAAGGATGGTCATTTAAACCATATCCTACATTTTTGTAATAAGTTATTTTTAGATTTAGTTAGTAGTATTTAAACCCCTCTCATGCATTTAGAGAAGGGTCTAGAAATTTATCAAAAACTTGTCCTCAGAAAATGCACTTTTTCACCCTCCGAGGAGGTTTTGATGAATGAATGGAACAGGATTTATTGATATCTGCATTTAATATCTACTACTGATGTTGCACTTCTGTGCTCTTAGTGGATGTTGGATTAAGATGAGATAAATCATTATCGCTTGAAGCTCATGAGTAGAACTAGTTATAGATGGTACTTTTATCTCTTAACTATTTCTGCCTCTATGTTAAAGTGATATTCATGTTCATTTGTTTATATATTGATGCGTGAATGCCTGAGTTATCATTTGGCACTTTTGTACAGCGATAGCTATTTATTTATGCTTAATGTATGAGTAGCTTATTATGCGATATGTTTTTCACAACTGTTTCGTCTAACTTTATATATGAAGTGGTTTATCTATATTGAATTCTTTTCTCATAATAGTTGAATGGTCTTTATTACCGATTGTTATTTGAAATCTTTTTAGATCGCATATCAGAAGGATTACAACCTAGGTTAGTGTAGACTTAGATATTTCAGTTTATTAGAATACAATTGCATATCATTAGATTAGAGTTAGAATTAGAGCATCTCACTTAGGAACTTTTAGAAAGGAAATATCAATTCTTCTCACACACACACACATAAATTGAGAAACTGGTCCCATATCCCCAGTCAGACCCACTATACCAAACGGAAAAGGAGTTGCCAACCAAGGTGCGGACCGGGTTGGTATCCCCCTTGTTGTAGACCCGATTTTTGGGGCTTCAACACTTCCATGTGTGCCTTACTTCAGTAGTAGGTTAGAAGGGATAAAAGAAGCATCAAAAAGATGTCACTAGGTGTCCTGGCCTCACTTCTTCCTTTTGGGATCATGATTTGAGGAAAAGACCCTTATGCAACCCCAAAAAGAAAGATTTCCATTTATTTCATAAGATTTAGAGTTTGTTGTACTCAAACTAGAATTTGATCAGTTTTGCAAAGTAGGATTCCATTTCCATCTCTTCTATCTTCATTCTCTTTGTAGATCTAATACATGATTCCATTTTCTTCAGCAATTTCTTCATTAATAAGGTAGACAGTTAGTTAATTAAATTCTACTTTTCTAGCTCATGCGAATTATTCTTATTTACATGACTTTTTGGAAATTTCACATGTTTTATGTAGAGTAGGTGCTTCATAAGTAGAAATAAATCTCATAGCCAGCAACCACCTTCCAACTTCATCCACCCATAGGCGTTCCTTGTTTTCATCAAAACCTTCACCAATTTCATCAATTTACATAGAAATTTCTTCAAGCATTTTGAGTGAATTCAACCATCTCCTAAACTTTGTTTTGGGTTCTGAGTGATCCCAGGCCTTTTCTCACTCCATTCCACCCATCAACCACCTTTCCTAAGTCTTCCATCACCTCCAACACCCATCGTTTTTCTCACGGCTGTATCCTATAGAAATACAGGTAATCTTGTAGGTTTCTAGTACATCCTGTAGATTTTTCTGTAGTGGCCTGTTTTGAGGCCAAATTGAGGGAAAACCTCTAGGAATCCTCCCAAGGTCACCCAAGGGTCTCCCAAACCTTCCAACCATCTTCTGAACCTTCCATACATCCATCAGTACCCCTAAACCACCTACCACATCACCAAACGATATTAGCTTGCACACTTGATTTTTCATGAAAAGCTTAAAAGGACAAAACAGATTTATTATAGTCCTTTACATGCATAACAATGATTTTTCATGTTTTCACTTCCATTCTTAGGACATTAGAATTTTTTTCATGTTAATTTAGCATTATTGCAAAGCATATCTCTTAGCAGTTAATTAGGAAATGGTGTGCCTTAGCATTGAACTTTAGTCTTTTTCATTTTTGTTGTAGATCGACTCTCTCTTAGAGTAGATTTCTATTTCTTTCATCAAGGAACCAAGCTTCTTATGAATCCATAGAAGTTTGGCTTGAAAACCCTAGTGGTATCTCCCCAACTGAACAATGACAAAAGGAAAAACCATAACTTTTACTTGTGTATACAACATTGTCACCTCCAAGTTTGTACGAACCTTGGGTTGATAAAGTAAATTTGGTAGCCCAAGAGTTGTAGAATTCTCGCTACATTATTGGTGCTCATCATTTTTTGGCATTGTTGTTAGGGAGGTGTCTGAGTAATATGTGATTACTACTTTCTTTCTTCTATTTCTTCTTTCTAAAATTATGCTCTCAATTTCATTTCTACAAAAGTAATGTAGTTTGCTTCCTTTCCATTCCGCATTCTTTGGTTTCCTTTCCATTTTGCGAGTTAGATTTCAATCAAGTAGTTAATATTTTCATTTAGTCAATAGTTTTCATTTAGTCTCCAATTTCAATTCTACAAGTTATATTTCAATCAAGTAGTTATTCTTTTCATTCAATCAGTAGTTTTCATTCAGTTCATAATTTCAATTCTGCAACAACTTTAAAAGTTAAAAAAAAAAAACACAAAACCAAACCAAAAGCATTTTCTTTCATGCCTCGTAGGAATAGAGGTAACTTAGAGAAATTTTTTCCAAATGCCCCCACTGCATCCAATATCCAACCTTCCCTCTTCTTCGATGATTGTGAATTGGAGGATCTATTAGGTAAGCAACCAAACATATTTGAACAACCTACAGGGGAAGAAGAAGAACTCATTCCTACCAAGCCAATGGCTGAAAACAGAAGTGACAGAGGGAATAGAGAGAGAGTTGAGGGTGCCTTCCCCATCAAGAAAACTAATGGGGACACTAAGATGAGACATATAATCCCCTTTTCCCTTCCTGATTTCCATGGCTTGACCACAGAAGATCCTGACACTTTCCTATTTGAGTTTGTTGCTATATGTCGAACCTATGACTACAAAAATGATGAGCAGAAGTTGAAACTATTTCCATCTACTCTCAAGGATGTAGCTTTGCACTGGTTCATGGGTTTACCTAGGGACAACATCACAACTTGGGCTCAAATGCGACAAGCCTTCAACAACAAGTATCGAGACTACTGTAGGTCTAAAGATACTAAAGAGGAAAATTTTAGGATGAACTTAGGTAATGATGAATCCCTAGAGGATTATGAAGAAATATTCGAGCTTAGTTACAAAAGGGCCAGGTGCACACTTGACCCTGAGTCATTAAAGCTAGTCCTGCTTAGAGGAGTAAGGGAAGACCTTTTGGACACCCTACACTTGTTAGCAGGAGGAGAAATATACCAATTACCTTATGAGGATATCAAGATTGTCTTTAGAAACCATTCTAGGGTAGCTAGGAAGAAGGGTAGAGGAATTCAACCTATGGTCACTACATCCTCTTCCATTTTGTCTATCAAGGGTGAAATTGGAAACATGCTGGAATATTTCAAGAGTGAGATGCTACAAACCCTTGCCTTATAGATGGACACTATGCACACTAGGAGAAAGCAGGAGGAAGCAGAGAGAGCCTTGGCCATTTTCTATCCTAGATGCACTAGGAGGCATCCTAGGAATGAATGTCCATTGAATTCTATTGATATTTGCTCAGTCTATGAAGAAAACCACTCCACAGACAAGTTCCCTTCTTTGCTTGGACTCAAAGATGTATATCAAGGAGCTGAAGGGGTCACTGAGTAGCTTTGTTACATAAACCAAAGGATACCTCATGGGCCTAGGCCATTCCAGCATGTCATGCAAGGGTCATCCCATGCATATTACAACCCCAACCAGACCACATCCATACCTTCTTGGGGACCCCCTGCTCATATTTCCTGGTCTACACCTCCTCCTTGGTCCTTTGCACCTCAGTATCATTCCCAGCTAGCAAACCAATCATTTCAACCATATCCTCCGCAACAACCTCAATGGAATGCATTACCATAGGGGTGGAGGCCCTAGTACAACAATGTTCCTACTTTATTTCCTTCACCACCTGTCCAACCACAGCTGTTACACTCTACTCCAGCTAAACAACCCCAGATACCTGCCCAACCAAATTCGAACCCAAACAATAGACATGCACAACAAGTATACAATGGAGAGAGATCATATCCAACTTACGCTATGGAGATCCAGGAAGTTAACATTAGATCTAGGAGAGTTCTCTTGGATAACCAACCTCCACCTCCACCTAGAGAGGTTGAAGAAGAAAGAGAGGAAATCATTCTTAAAGTATATCCACCCTTTCCTGAGAGATTAACTCAACCACTCTAGCCTACCCCATAAGAGACTGAACTTCTGGGAGAATTGAAAAACCTATGTGCCAAGATTCCACTTCTCCAAGCCATCAAGGACGTACCTATTTACAACAATTTGATTAAGGAGAAGTGTTTCAAGCATCTAGGGAGGTGAAAAAGAGATGACCCTACCATTAATGTCATTGGATAACTATTCGACTTAATGTTGGGGAAGGTAATCTATCTAAAGTATTTGGACCCTGGAAGCCCTGTAGTAGATGTTCACATCAATGGTACCACTATCCCACACACTTTTATCAATCTTGGGGCTACCATTAATGTGATTACCAAGGACACCATGCTCAAGCTCAACCTCCAAGGTTCATTGAGAAAGACCACAATAGTCCTGCAACTTGCAGACCGCTCGATGGTGATCCTTGAGGGGATTGTGGAGGATGTGATGGTCTCCACTAACTCTTGGAAGTACCCTATAGATTTCCTAGTGCTACAGCCTAAGGTTAAGCTTACTAGTTACCCTCTCATCCTTGGGAGGCCCTGGTTGGCCACTTTCGATACTTACATCAGTTGCAGAGCTAGGAATATCACCATCAAGAATGGGCATATGTCTAAGCAGTTAGTCATGTACCCTCTTGCTCAGCCATCTCTAGAGCATGATTTACCTTTATCGCTGGAATAGGAGGAAGAAGATGAATTTTATTCTTCCCAACTGTATACCTTAGAAGAAACCATGGGAGGAGGACAATAGGATGAAGACAATTTGATTGAACACCTACTCCAAAGTCCAACTCCTAGTACATTGTCCCTAGAAGAAGTAGTAAAGGAAACCCAAAACAATTATCCAATTGATCTGTACTTGGTTGATTCCAACCCTCTCCATGTCAAAACCATAGAATTTGGCCATGAGAGAACTTTGAAAATTAATACATCTCTGTCTGTTCTCCAAGAGGAGAAGTTATGCAACATGCTAAAGGAAAATTTGGATGCCTTCACTTGGAGTTACAAAGAAATGAAGGGACTACACCACTCGGTGTGTACTCACCACATTTACATCAAATAAGGTTGCAAGCCAGTCTGAAAACCCTAAAGGAGGATGAATCTAGCTATTAAAGATATATTCAAAGAAGAACTGCAAAAATTGCTAGATGTTGGATTCATTTATCCTATCTCTGACAGTGAGCGGGTCTCTCCTTTGGTGTTAGTTACCAAAAGAAATGGTAAGTGGAGGATTTGTGTCAATTACAGGGAGTTGAAAAAAACCACAAAGAAGGACCATTTCCCTCTACCTTTCATCGACCAAGTGCTAGATGGCCTGGTAGGGAATTTTTTTCTCTTTCCTAGATGGATTCAACCGATACAATCAAATATAGATTAGCCTGAAAGACTAGGATAAAACCACCTTCACTTTCCCTTGGGGCACTTTTTCCTATAGGGTCCTTCCTTTTGGCCTATGCAATGCTCCTGCCACTTCTTATAGAGCAGACCTAAGTATCTTTTCTAAGTTAGTCCATGATTAGGTAGAAATCTATATGGATGATTTCACACCTTACAGGGGTGATTTCAAGGAGGCTTTGTCAAACTTAGGTAAGGTTCTACACAAATTCATTGAGATGAACCTGTCTCTTAGTTCCGAGAAATGTGAATTTCTGATGACTGCAGCAACCATGCTAGGTCATTCAATATCTCAGCAAGGACTGCAGGTGGACCCAAACATCCAAAGGGTCCCACCTCCTCCAAAGCAAAGAGATGTTAGAAGTTTACTAGGGTTAGCTGGATACTACCGAAGGTTCATAAAGGACTTTAGCAAGTTGGCCTCTCCTTTATTTGGGTTGTTGGCCAAAGTCTCTGAGTTTATATGGTTTAAAAGTTGTCAAGAGGCCTTGGACATCCTAAAGAATAGGTTAATCATGTTGAGTGTGAAGCATTATTGTTCAGAGGTCTTTGTTTCAACCAGATGTATACCCCAGGAAGTTTGTACAACCCTCCATCCGGGCAGGCCAATCCCCCCCAACTGGGGGGTTTGGGGTTCAGCAGTCCCCGGGCGGGGGTTTTGGGGACAGTGCCCCCGAAGCTAAAAACAAATGTAAAATTGCCTTGTAAAAGTATAGTAATTTCTAGTCAATCTTGGTCATTCATTAGGCGGATGATCTAACGGTAGAACTTATGTTTAGTTTAGGGTTTTTTTCCCTAGAAGGCAACCCCTCTCTTTGTATGAGGGCATTGTATTTGAGGTTGTGTAATAGATGTGTATTCCCTGAGCGAGAAGCAGAGAGGTGAGACTATGAGAGAAAACAAAGGATATTACAGTGGATCCATTGTAGGTTGTGTTATCACCCCAAGAATATCACCTAGGTTGTATATCAGTGATGCTCAGGAACATTAAAAATTTAACAATTCTATCGGATGAAATGATGGATAAATGAAGGATGTGCAGCACCTTTAAGCCAGATAATCACTTCTACTATGATTGACCCCAGACATGGGTGAACACCTCCAGACTACAAGGCTTTTAACCACCAATTACTCATGGCTTGAGGTAAAGGTGATAATGAAGAAAACTAATCACCCCAGCGGATGCAAAGGACCCTGTGATGGCCGGCAGCAACCAGTAAAAGGTCTATAAATCTGGATTCTAATACATAGACAGGATGATAGCTCTCTATGCATTACAACAACAGAATCCTGCATACATGTTCAGTTATACATGCCAAATTCTAACACAAAGGTGGGATTACAGCCCCTCTAATGCTAACATTTACAGCAAATAAACGAATGCGAAACAGGCACAGCCTGGAACAAGAAGAAGAAATGGAAAGTGAGCAATTGACAGCAAAAGAAGCTTATATCAATTGGAAATAAAGACCAGACGCTGCAGGTTACAAAGTAGTTATAGTCTCCAGAAGTTAGAAGGCTACAATAAGCTCTCATTCATCAAACACTCATCACCTGATTACATCTGAGTTCTAAGTATATATAGTGTTACAATACAAAATATCTTTGTTAAATAATGTGTGGAGGAGCCCATAAATGGCCACCAACCACATTTACATTTAGAAATGGTCCTCTGATACAAATCTCACTATGTTTTGAATAGATTTTTCCCTCTCTGGTGCTCTGCGGTCCTTCTTGGGCAGGTGGAATGAAATATGGGTGAAGCCCATAGCCATTAAATGCTTTGACTAGATCTGCGGTGTCCTGCTTCCTTCTCGGCCATACTGCTGATTAACTGCAGTCGCTGAACATTGAAATGGCTCCATCATGACTGATAAATGTTGATCTGTTTGGGGCACGTCCTCTTTCCTGCTCGGCCATACTGTTATTTGAAGGAAGCTACCTACTGCGCTGTACTGCTGCATGCTTGCTTTCATCATCTTCGCGCCACTAAGAAATACCGCCCATCTTGCTGTTTTTTGAATACCAAGGGCCCACACAGATATATTTTTTCTATCGAGCCTGCCTTTCGGGTCGCATTGCATATCTTAACCGGCCAATCCTCTGTTTCATTGTATTCGAAAATACATGTAAAAATGTTCCAAAATCATAAAAATGGCTTTTGCGGACCTCAAATATTATGCCATTCTGCTTTGAAAACCCATCGGGTCCAGGCCTCATCGCATCGGCATCCATACATGCAATTTTCTATGCACCACTGATTTCCCCGATTGCGATATGCCGACTGCGAAATGGGCCCATACCACCGATTCCTCATATTTGGAAACATATATAAAAACTGAAGAAAACACAAAGCAGTGCCTTTGCCGGAACTGAAAATATATAAACTTTACCTCCCGGACCCTATCGGGTCCAGGCTTCATCGCTATCGGCACTTATTAAGCTTTCCTTTGTGTTCCCCTTATACACGAAATTCATTGAAAAAGACCTTTGCGCAGACTTGAAATTTTAAGAAGAATCACTCATAATGATATCGGGTCCGACCCATCGGGTCGCATACATGCCTTGTATAAAAGCTCCGCCCCTTTTAAAAGCACCGATAGCGATATCACCGTGGACCCGAAAATTTATGAGAAATAATTTATAGCGCCATTGGGTTCGGCTTATCGCATCGCAAACATAACCATGCAAAAGGCCCTTCCCCCTTTGTAAGCGCCGATGCGATATGCCGATGTGATATCGGTGATGTGGTGTCGGCAATCGCATATCGCCAAATATAAAGGCCCAAACCTCTTTTGTAAGTCCTCTATTGCGACCCATCGATGCGATATCGGCGATCGCTCATCGGTGAGGTCTCCTGAGTCGCTGCCACTGCCCGCCTGCTCTGACTGCGGTATGCCGACGCAATCTGGATTGTTGATCGGCCAGATCCAATGGCTGATATGATTTCAGACCCTTAAGCCTGCGATTTGAGATTTTTCATGACTTTAGAGTATTTGTGCCTCCCGATAGTGTATTTCCGCTCTTCCAAGGGCTTTCCTCTTGCAACTTCTTCAACCGGTAGGAAGATTTTAGCCAAAATTTGAAGAATTCAATATCAGAAATGGTTCGCTTGGCATGAACTTAGGTGTGTTTGCAGCCTTTGAGAGTGCTTGAATCCATTTTCTTATCCTTTTACATAACAGAGCTAACAGGTTGTGTCTCTTCATTTTGCTAGATAATAGAAAGGAAGGACTGGCTTTTCAGGGTGGACGTAGCCCAAACTGGGTGAACCACGTATATCTGTGTCTCTCTTGTTTTATGTGTTTTCTATGTTTATATTTCAGCAATATTTTATGTGTTCCATTGCTCCATAACATATAATTTTCTAACAAACCACTACACCGATTCTCCCAGGCCCAAATTAGTCCCTTCCTTTTCACATTCATGCTGACACCTCACACAAATCCATAGGAGCATCCCTAGGTCAAATAGATGAAAAATTGCCTTATGCCATTTACTTTATCAATAAAAATTTGTCAAAGGCTGAACTGAACTACACAGTGACCGAAAAGGAGCTCCTAGTTGTTGTGCATTCATTGAACAAATTTAGGCAATATATTATAGACTATCAAACATTTGTCCATACTAACCATCCTGCAATCAAATATTTAATAAATAAACCCGATGTGAATGCTCGTATTATAAGATGGTTACTTTTATTATAGGAGTTTGATCTAACTATTGTTGATAAGAATGTCAAGGAAAATGTTGTTGCTGACTTTTTGTCCAGATTAACTCTACCTATAGGTGAGGAGGGAATGGTTGATTTCTAGATACTGAATGAGCACGTGTTCACCATTTCAGTTCTCTCTCTATGGTTTTCTAACATAGAAAACTATTTGGTATCTGCACAGTTCCCACTGAACTTGTCGTCCAAAGAGAAAAGCAAGATTATAAGGAAGAGTGCCCCCTTCACTGGGATTGGGGGGAAATCTCTTCAAACTTGGCCCAGATCAAATCTTGAGCAGGTGTGTTAGGGAGGAGGAAGTCATTGACATCCTTCTGAACTATCATCATGGGCCTTATGGAGGTCACTTTGTGGCAAATAGGACAACACTCAAAGTGTTACAAGTAGACTATTATTTTCCCACTCTTCATTAGGATGTGAAAATATATACTAGTTAGTGTGATCAATGCCAAAGGATGGGAAAGCTTACTCCAAGGGATGAAATTCCTTTGCAGCCTCAAGTGACTTTGCAGCCATTTGAAAAGTTGGGCATGGACTTCATTGGACCTATTGACCCTCCTTCCAAGCAAAAACAATACATCATTGTGTGCACTGACTATTTGACTAACTAGTCTGAAACCAAGGAAATTAAGGCAACAACAGAGGAGAAGGTGGTTGAGTTCTTGAGGGAGAATGTATTTTACAAATTTGGGTACCCTAGAGAATTGGTCACTGATCAAGGAAGCCAGTTTACCTCCAACATTACTAAAGACTTGCTCAGCCAGCACAAGATCAAGCATAGCACCTCCACTCCCTATCACCCACAAGCTAATGGGAAGGTGGAGGTGACCAACCGAGCATTGTAGAGCATCTTGACCAAAGTGGTGAGCAGCAGTAGGAAAGATTGGGTAGATAGACTAGTTGAGGCCACCTAGGCCTATAATCTCCACATGCTACACACAAACTAGCTCAGATCTGAACAAGTCACAGGTTCAAATCTCCTCTGCTGTTTACCTGCCTCCACTGCGCAATCCCTGTTGAGAATAGATCAGATCCCAATTCGAATTCCCTTGGCTTGTAATGCACAATCCTCATTGGTAATCTCAATCAGTGATTGTGCAAATCTCATGCACAACTATACTCACAATTGATAGTAGTCTCACCCTTTCACCCACCTCTAACACTTGTCTCCACTAAACTATCCATGCACTGAGTTAACTGATGTATTCTTTAGTTGATTTATGAGTTAATAATTAGTGAATTAATTAATAATTAGTGAATTAATTAATAATTAATTCACACCACTCATCACTAGTGTATTTGTCAGTTAGACTAAATACAACTAGTTCAACTAAGTCAAACTGAACACAAATCCATTAACTCAATCAACTCCACCAAACTCAATCACTTGAGTTCTAACTGAAGTCCATCATGCAATAGCTCAACTAACCCATAGGAAAAGTGTATTTCTTTTTGGCAGTTGCATGTGCCACATCCATAGCTCGAACTGAAGTGCTGCAAGAGGATAAGATAATGTTTATAGTCCAAATATTATTAAGAGCTAATAATATTCGACTATTCTATTTTTTACTGGCAGTCTAAAAATAGAGGTCCAAATATTTTAACCAACATGACCAATCATCCATAAATAGCATCCTGCAACTCATAGACCATGATCCATATGTCTAAAAGTAGACATAGTCTAAAAATAGACTTTGCACCAAAAATAGCATGCGGGCCCACTTAGTGAAGGCGACTTCTTTTCAATAAGCTCCATCATCTTGTTGCATTTTCAACATAAAAAAAGAACCTTACCGGAAATTACCGTTCATTCAAACCCTATATTTACCTTATTTATCCTAGCTAACAAATGATCTTATTTATTATTATCCTTTTTTGGTCGGCAATTCCCACCAAGTTACCGAATGATATAACAAATTTTGAAGGAAAATCAGGAGAGGACCCATCCAATCACATGATGACATATCATCTTTGGTGTGCATTGGATTCCTTAATCGATGATTTTATCAGACTTCAACTTTAACGTGAACTTTAATCGGTTCGGTAGCCAAATGATACATTGAGTAACCT
Source organism: Pinus taeda (assembly GCA_000404065.3). NCBI lineage: Eukaryota > Viridiplantae > Streptophyta > Pinopsida > Pinales > Pinaceae > Pinus > Pinus taeda. The sequence goes on from APFE030112703.1 coordinate 71,088, forward strand.
TGCACTTCATTCTGTAACTTTAACTCTCTAGCAAAAAGAATTTTTTACCCATTTCTAGCTACAAATTCGATATGATACTAGTACTGAACTATTGATTTCCTTAAAACAATCAAAATCCACTCACATTTCTGATCATTTACATGAATGGAGATGTAGGCATCGGTTAGTCAAAGTTTTTATTACATATTAGATTTTAGCTTAATCGTTTACAAAGTCATTTCTTCCCATTGTTACCGAGGATGCTGCCAAGGGATGTTTCATGATGGAAGAGTAGGTAATTTCTCATGCCTAGTACTTAGACTTAGTATATACCCAATCTATCACCTTGTACGAGAAAAAATTGAATTTACCCCGCCCAACAATTTTGATTGATCAAACAGATTCAAGTCCTACAAGATCTAATGTCATTGATGGTATAATATGTTTTTTAGCCAACAGTCTAAGGATAAAGAGAAAAAATTCTAAAAGTACTAAGACTTTGGCCATAGAAGATTCAACCTCTGAAATCCTTTCTCCGGAAGTTATTTATGAAATTAGTGTCATAGAATCATCTACTTGCAATAGTCAATTGTCTAAATGTAAAAAGAATGGGAAAGGTAAAAGAAACAAAATTCTTCTCCAAAATTAAAACCCACTATAAATGAACCTACTGATGAGAGAAGAAAACCTCGTTATCCTTGCCTTATATGTACTGAGGATCATTGCATGAACAAATGCCCACATCGGGCAGAGGTTACCAAATTCATTAAAGGTCCTCTAACTCTCAATGTTTTTAATGATATTTTTCCTTCTCAAGATAGAAAAATGGTTTCACATAACACATCTTATTATTCCACATCACAAGGTATCATGATGACGTCTTCATAGAAAGTGATGGTAGCAACAATATCAAATATTATAGATCTAAATGTCTTGTAGTCAATGGGAATGAGAATAATTCATCTAGTCAACCTTCCAATTCAATTCCTCCTCCTCCTTTTGAACCATTACAGATTGAGAAACCAAATCCTGACATGATGATTTGACCACCTCCAAAAGGTGTTCTTCAAAAATCAACTTTCAACCCACGTGCTAGAGTTGCTCAGAATTATAACATTGTTGAAGACCTAGCTATGTCGCCTTCAACAATGTTAGCTCTTGAGGTGTTGCAAACATGTCCAACACAAAGAAAGTTACTATTCTCATCTATTGGAGCTATTGATCCATAGGATTCTAACATTATTATCTTTGATCTTGAAAGTCATATACTTAGATTCCCACATCAATTGGCATTCCAGATTCCAACTTTTTCCAAAACCATATGAGTTTTCACATAGTTGTTGACAAAGGAGCTTCTACGTGTATCATTTTTATTGCTTGTTAGAAAGCTTTAGGTTTTCCAACTATCAATCAATCACCTACCACTTTGAAAGCCTTTTATGGAAGAGGTTTTCGCCCTTATGGAATCCTAAATGATCTACCCACAAAATTAGAGGGTAAAATGGTCATGATCGAAGTTGAAGTTGTTGATGCTCAACTTGATTATAACATTTTTCTTGGTCGAAGTTGGACCCATGCTATGTTTGCAGTGATCCCATCACTTTTCCATATGATACAATTTCCTCACAAAGGGAAAATTGTCAAAGAAGACCAGTTGTCTTACTACACTTATGACCCTAATTCTATGGGTAGCATACCTTTTGTTGGAAAAATGACTACTCCTTATGAAGATATTGTTGTTGGTTTTCTCAAAGACTCATCACTAATGGGAACCTTTGCACCCCCTCCACCAAAATTTCCTCCTAATTGTTTTGAGGTTAACATGATTACTTCAAGAACTATGGAATATTTTGATCCATGGATAGTTCCTTCAAAGTTTGAATTGACCTCTTATGGAAACGAGATTCCTTTGAGCCTACTTGAATTGGACTACTAGGTAGTTCAATCATTTCCCAACCCACCATCTTCTGAGATTGATTGAGTGAATACAATTAATGATGATTATTTTCCTTTACCTTGGTTAGAACCAATTTCACTTCTTGATCCTTTGAAAATATGTTTCCAACAAATGAAATTATTATGGAGGTCATGAATTTGAATGAAATTCCATGGGGTGATTATCATCATCATTCATATTTTCTCCCTAACCCTCATAAAATCGAGAATAATTTTTAAACTATGTTTTCACCTTGTAGGTTTTAACCCTGTATAGAAATTACCTGCATACGAATTCTAAAAACAGAAAATAAACAATGGCAAGATCATAACACATAAAGCAAATATACACAGAGATTTTCCCCTGGATCCCAAAACTAGGACTACCAGATTGATTTTTAATTATGTTCCTTTCAATGTTACAATACATATATATACATGTCAAAGCATCCATAAATCCCAATCCATTAACCTTGGATTAGAAAATAACCATAGTTCCCATGATTGGATCTACAAAATACCATGGACCGAAAACCATCGCGCCCAAAACCATGCGTGAAAACCATGCAGAAAACCATAGGTAGGTCCACCCACCTAATATAGGGTCCAAAAAAAAAAATTTGGGGTGTTGCCCCTGACCCCATAGAGGGGGGCTACCGCCCCCCTCAAACTCCTCAACAGGGGGGGCTACTGCCCCCTCACACCCCCCCACCCCGCTTTTCATTGGCACAACGAAGGGGGAGCTCCTCCCTGGTTAAACTATTGGGGCTAGTCGTGGAAAGAATATAACACAACCCAACACACTTGAGAACGTAGATAATCCAGAATGAGCCATGTCAATTTTTCAAGCTGAATCTGAAAAGAATTTGGGAGACATATCTACACGATTGTCATTGATATCTCAGTAAAAACATGAATTATTGAGAATATTCACATAGGTGCTTTGTTTTCTCTTGAAGAGATTCAAATGTACAAAGCCCTATTTCAATAATTCCACGACATGTTTTCCTATTCCTGTGAGGAAATGCCATGAATTGACCCAAGCATGATGTGCACAAGATTAAGACTTTCCCATATGGAAAACCTATTAAACAACGATTACATCTAGTGCATCCATGAAAGGTTATTGCTATTAAAGTTGAGGTCAAGAAATTTCTCAAAGTAGGTTTTATCTACCCAGATCCCTTGACTCATTGGGTGTCCAATACTGTACTTGTTAAGAAGAAGCAGGGAACCATCAGATTATGCGTTGACTATAGGGATATCAATAAGGCTTGTCCAAAGGACAACTATCCTACCCCTTATATCAATCAAATCATTGACGATTGTGTTGGAAACAAAATATTTTCATTTATGGATGAATTTTTTGGCTACAAACAAATCAACATACTCCCATCTAATCAACATAAAACCACGTTCATCTCTCCATGGGGGACTTTTACTTATCAAAATCTCCCATTTGGATTTAAGAACATCGGTGAAAATTTCCAATAGACTATGTCTTACGTATTTCACAATATCAAGCATATTGTGAAACCTTATTTGGATGACTTACCAGCTCATTCTCTGAAATGGGAAGATCATGTAATGCATTTGAGAGCTATCTTTATCGGGTGTTTTCACTACAATATACACTTTAATCCTCACAAATGTGTTTTTTTTTTTGCAATTTGGTCAATTGCTAGGATTTATCATTTCAAAGGAAGGTATTCATGTTGATCATCTCAAGGTTGAGACTATTCTGAATTTGCCTCCTCCTTCCAACCTCTGCCAACTCCAAAGTTTGAAAAGGAAAGAAAGTTGTTGCGTCAATTCATCCAGAACTATGCCGAGTTAACTAAAGTTTTTACTTGATTTTTGAAAAAGGGCATCTCATTTACTTGGGATGAAGTGGATTAAAAATCCTTTGATCCACTTAAAAATGTGTTGACCCATACACCATTGTTGCATCCTCTCGATTGCCATTGAGACTTCTTTCAGATTTAGCTGGATCTGATGTCACCGTTAGCATGGTTTTAGTTCAGGAAGATGAGTCAAACGATGAGCATGTGATATATTAATTGAGAAGAAACCTTAACAAAATTGATGCAAAATATGCACATTTGACAACTGTTCAAGTTGTCCAACGATTTCATCAATACATTTTATTGCAAAAAACTACCATGGTTTCCGATTGCAACCCTATGTTTTACATTCTTACAAGGTAGTTTCTAGGGGGAAAGTATTCCAAATGGATAGTTATCCTACAGGAATTCGATTTGGAATTCTTAAAATCTAAATCTAAGAAATCGCTAGTGTTTTTTGAATTATTGTGTGACTTTCCCTATACTGAGATGGAAACCGTGGCAGAGGATTATATTCCAGAATAATATCTCTTTCTTATCAGTAATTTAGACCCCTAGTATGGAGATATCATCATTTATCTTTAAACCTAGACATTGATTCGAACTGATCATCATCGTATTCAGTACCAATCCCAACAATGTAGTATTATTGGCAATACACTTTATCATCGTGGTGTTGATTGCACCTTTAGATGATGATTGAGTCATGAGGAAGTCGAAAAGGCATTAAATTGCTGCTAGTATGGTGCTTGTGGTAGTCATATGTTAGGTTTTGCCACTGCCCAAAAGATTTTTCACGTGGGGTATTTCTAGCCTTCTATGTTCAAAGACTATATAATTGTGGTCTAGAAATGCCACAATTTATAGATCTACAATCAAAAAATGTATGCAATCCCAGCTCCTCTTCCCCCAATTATTTTTTTTCGGTCCTTTTGCTAAATGGGGCATTGATTTCCTTACATTTAACCCTCACTCGACTAGGGGGAATGGGTACATTATCCTTGTTGTAGATTATTTTATGAAATGGGCTGAGGTGATGCCTGCATATAAGGATGATGGCGAAAAAAAACCATTTTAATATTCAATCATGTGATTTCTAAGATCAGAGTTCCACAAGCCATCATCATGGACCATGGTAGCCATTTTCAAAACTTTATGATGACCGATCTTACTGCAAAGCTAGTCCTGCATCCTAACAGTTCTACTCCATATTACTTGTAGGAAAATGGCCAAGTAGAAGCATTAACAATGTTTTGACCACCATGATTAAAGGGATTATCAATATTCATAAATGAGATTGGCATCTAATTCTTTTCCCAGCCTTGTGGGCATATCGCACCACAACAAAAACTTCCACTGGTTTTACTCCCTTTGAGCTAGTTTACAGTTTGGAAGCAGTTTTACCTATTGAATGTAAAATACCATATTTGAAACTAGAAATTGAATTATTAGCAGACACTTCTGCAGAGGAGGAATGTTTTCAATACTTATCACGACTAGATGAGAATCATCATGATGATGCATTAGCCAGTGAGACCCAAAAGAAATGAGTTAAGGATCATTATGATCAAAATGTAAAACCTTGTTCATATTCAGAAGGGGATATATTTTTGGTATATAATCAAGAGCATGATAAGTTAGGCGTTGGTAAATTCGAGCTCATGTGGCATGGCCCTTATATTGTAAAATTTGCATTGGTAAAAGGACTGACATATGAGCTATTTTATTACGAAGACATTTCTTTAGGAAAGCCTAGAAATGGTATTTACCTGAAGAAATATTATTCTTAAGATTGCTCTGTGAAGAATTTGTATATAGTTGTATCATATTTTATGTGTGGCAATTTTTAGCAGCTTTTTATGATTTGCTACTACTTCTCCTACTTATCTTGTGTTACACTTGATTTGCGGATGTCGACGCTCCCTCAACTTACATTGGCTTTGTTGGTGGCACTAGTCATAGTACTCAGAATTTTTCTTCCACAATCTGGTTCATTTATTCACCCATTGATGAGTTAGTCTCTATTCATGGGATATCCATTGGTCGAACAATGAATAACATTGTAGAGTAAAGCAATGATTGAGTTATTATCTACCATTTCATTTGGAATTCATTGATTGATCATTAGGTTATATTCTCAACTCATAGTATTACATTTGAACAATGTCTATTCAATTAGAAGTGCTTCAATGTTAAGAATTTTTTTGCAGGTTTGTCTCTTTGAGAGAGAGTTTTATTATATTGAATATCAACACATTCCGAGAATTTTAAACACATTAGCTAATGCAATGGCTAATTATGTGTTAAATTATCATTTGTAAAAACTCTGTAAAAAACAAAATCAATATTCATCCATATATTGTACAAGATAGACTGAAATAGAAGTAGTAGTTTTCATTAGTCAAATGTTTGTAAAAAGTGTGGTTTTTACAAAAATTTCATCCAAAGACATGAGGCCATGTGGCCTTTATTATCTAGACATGTCGATACATCATCAAAATGAAAATGTCTAACCCTAAGACTAGTGGCTACACATGATGATCATGGTAGCAGACAATAGCACGAGCTACTTGTTGTAGTAAGTGACTAATAGGTCCAGTAGCCCCCATAGTGTGCGTTTGATAGTGGACAGGCAAGTCATCAATCCTGACATCCGCGATGTCTAGGATTAACCTCTCAAGGTGCTCCAACTCATTCAATGCCTTTGTTACATCTGGGTTCTGCACTATGGGATTTACTCGATGCTAACTACATATTTCATATCTGTGTAACCCTGTCATTCTCATCAGGCCCACATCTACATGATCATTTCGTACAATTAGTTTTGGATGCCAAAAAACAACAAAAAAATCAAAAACAACCAAAGTGTGAAGTTTTTACCTAGATATCCCCAATGCACTCCAGCTAGTAGTGGCATATACAAATCATCTATGTAATCCATTCCTACATATGGAAAATCTTCAATCATGGTGATTTGATTTTCTAGCCATCCAAATAAATCATGAGTATACCGCACCGTTGGGCCTTCACCACCTCCATGGTGTGCCATTAGTGTGACCCACTTCAATATGCGGGGATCTTGAGGTCCTCTCTCTCTATGACTACCTATGTAGCGAGGAGAGGGATCCTCTCTAGAGAAAACAAGATGAAAAATGCACCATACCCAAAATTATTGAGTTTTTTGGTTTTGAGTCTAGTTAGTTTCCCTTTTAGGTTGGAAACTACCCCTTTGCACCAGTTGAATATTGTTGGTTGCATGCACTCTACGATGATTTGCATATGAGCCATTATAAGCAAGTAAATAGATTCACGCCCACATAACCATGCAACAATGAACCTAATAGCTCTCAAAGGAAGCCTGTCTATAGTTTTGATATCAATTCTCCTATCCTAGAGAGAAACTCCTCGGAAGAAATTTTGTACTAGATAGGTGACATTTATTTCACCACCTCATCTATGTTCATAAAGAGAAACGTCCACCCCATGGTGTGGGAGCCCATATAAGAATTAAATGTCATTGGCATTGATAGTGAGTCTATCATCTCCAATCACGAAGCATTCTTCCTATATATTCCACTTTATCACTATCCACTTTAGTAAGTCTAACTGAGACTTCATGCTTGGAATAGTAAAAAAATTATACAAGTCACAATTTTTTAGTTCCTATATTTCCTCTAGATGGTTCATAGTAGATGTATCTTTCTCTTCATGTTGACACTCTCTCCACTCCATTTTTGCAGTTCTAACCCTTGCAAACAAACATGGAGGATCGTTAGAAAGAATTGTGGTAAATTTTGCAAGGAATTTGGGCATTTTTAATTAAACTTTTAATGCCTTCAACATTGTGCATGGCTATATGAGGAAAACAATGCATATGTGCACAGTTCTAGGCCTAGAAGTCATGTACATCCTATTTTTTAGTGTAAAAAACTCAGTTGGAATGCGTAGACCTGATAATGTTGAACTACGCACACCGAGGGTGATTTTTTCATTTGAAAACCCTCCCCAAAAATACAAAATACACAGTCAAATGAAAAATAAAAAGAATGAAAAAGAAGATAGTGGAGATATTATTCACCTAGAGAAGATGGCTCAGGATTTGGTCCAATGGTTTGCCCAAAATCCGCCTCTGAATTTCTTGGTAAAAAATGCACTCTATCACTCTCAAATGGTAAAAAAAACACAAATCGTAAATTTGTTTTATTTTTTTGGGTTTTTATAAGTTTTTAGGCCTATTAAAATATTATTTTTTGCCTATTAACCTTTGAAATTCAAATTTATAAAGTTTTTGACTATATATTTGAGCAGTGATGATAATTTTTAACTTCAAGTGTGCAAATCACAAGATATTTACAAGAATGAATCATTTTGGCATTGAGTATATTTTTATCACTTTTCAAACTCATTAAAAACTTACGAAAAAGTGAAACAAGAAGTTCTCTTTATGCCCTTCTCAAACTCCCTAAACATGAGAAGATCACCAAGTATTGGACTAATCGAACTCGTAAAATTAAATGAACAACCATCTATAAAATATAAGTTTACCCCTTTTACAGAATTAACTACTCTATTTACGAAAAAGGTATACATTGACGAATCATAGTCAATAGAGTTATCTCCTGCATTATTTTACCCTTTTTTTGGCCTTGAGGAACTAAACTTATGAAAGAGGACACTGTGGATTTTACTTATGTTTTCCTCCTCACTCCCTAAAAATGAAAAGCACCAATTTTTATTTTCTACACGCTCATTCAAATTTTACGTTGAAAGAATTGAATGAGTTTTCTTTTTTGTCTTTTCAAAATCTTTAAACATGAAAACAACATTGAGCTACCCCTTCACTAGACCTGTAAAACTTAAACAATGCAAGACTCGTTAAGCATGATGAGACCGAACCCCTCCTTCCTAGGGTTCATTAAGTATACTCCAAAGGACTCATCCGAAGGATGAGCTTACAAGCAAGCATATGTTATCCTCTTCAATCTTGTAAAAAATAAAGAGATAGTTGCAAGTAATGGTGGGGAGAAAGTGGTAAAGAACCTTTCTTTTTTAAAAAGGTAGTATGTCTCTCTTGAACATTACACTCCATCACTTTTTGTGTCTAGGTTGTGAAATTCATTTGCCTCTTAGTTGACCATACCTCATTGAAAGTCTTCAAATCATTTGGGTATTATTTTTTAGTCAAGTGATACCAAGTCAACATGTTGTGTCACTGATATGTTCAAGAGAAGTACAACCTCAGTCAAATTACTTTTCCATTCATAGCCTTTAATCACATCGACCATCCCTTAGTCAGTCCTTGATTACTCCAAACTGTTGTTCTTCAAAACTCGACATGAATTTCATGTCGTGGGCCCTCCTACGACAGGTTGCTTCCTATCGACTTCAACTCATTATCTACGAATTTGATCTAGAAAAATTTAGTACCTTGGAGCCCGCATGCCTTAGTGGTAGGTTTCACTCTCAAATGGGTTTGTTCTTGTGACCTTTCTAAGTAGATACTTGACCTAAATGGTGTGAGTATGAAATATATAGACAAATATCTGTTAAAATGCTTGAATGTTTGCATGAATAACTAATTTGACCATTGACCTTAGTTTATAAATTGCAAGTTCAAGAAGGACAACTCTATCCTTCTTCTTTTATGTAAACTTTCAAGTATATTTTTGCAGGCAAAAATCCAAGATGGGTCAAAGCAATGTAAAATCTCAAAATGGGTAACTTGTTAGAGTCGTGCAGATATTCACATATGTTGTGGCTTTGGAGGTTGCGAGAAAAGGATATATATATATATATATATATATATATATTTATATGTATGTATGTATTATATATATATATATATATATATATATTATTATATATGTATATGTATATTATATATGTTATATAGTATATGTATATGTATAGTCATGGGGAAAAGGCTTTAAGGAATCAAAGGGTCTATCCTTCAAGTCTCAAAAGGCCTAAGAATTACAAAGCACCGTAACTGAGTGTTGAGGATAGGGAAATTGCCAAACTATATACACATCTATGCCACAGGAGATGGAAGTCTAGGACCTTGAGGAGCAAGGGGGTTCAAGCCTTATATGCCATGTGATTAGGTGCCACAACCAAGGGTTGAAGAGGAGGAAATCAGGGTCGTTTGATGCCTTGAGGAGCTACCATTGTTGGATGAACCCCAAAATAAATACCCCAGAGATTTTGAAGAGAGACCTGGATGAGCCCATCAAGATTTAATCGTTGGGATGACGTGGCATAGGGGGTCATTTTCATGGCCTTTAATGTAACCTGGTGCAGGACCTCGTATATATTTTATAATGAGATTATGCATTTTTCTAAGGAGTTGAGTGTTTGGTGGGACCCATGGCCAACATTGTAGGCATCATGAGAAGGAGCGATGTGGCTACACTCAATAGGCTAAGAGGAGGTTGAGGTTAGTGTGGCATGGTGACCTAGAGTAGGACATGTCACCCTTACGAATAGAAACCATGATGTCTTCCTGAAACCCCTACCCTAGTGATTTATTGTGGTGTTGGGTATAATATTGTTGGGATTTTAATCCCATGGTGATGTGGCAGTGATAGAGGCCAAATGAGTAGTTATGAGGAAAGGCAATGTGACACGTGAATGGAGGGGTCCATGAAGGGGATCATACCTCACATAGTTGGTTTGAAAACTATCACCATTGGATTGACATGACATTATGACAGAGTGGGATCCCACTTAACCCCTAAAGTTATTTCTTGGCAGTTATAATGGGGGGCTTCAAAGGAAATATTCGGTATTTTAATTCTGACATGAGGTGGCATAAAGGGGCCCATGTGCAAATTATATATATATATATATATATATATATATATATTATGTTTATATATATTAAGCGTTAGGGAAAGGGGATCATGTGAGTATTGAATAACATTAATGAGTCAATAGTAGATACTATTATGACTTTGACGGCCATGTAGGCATCATGTGGGGACCACATGGGAGCAGATCACTAGTCTTGATGACATGGCATTTGGTTATTGGTTGAATATTTGAAGGCTCCTATATTTTGACTTGGAGGTCAGATCGAGATAAAATTTATAATGTTGGAAAGGTATCGATGAGACGATTGCAATGATGTTTTCAATTTTAATTTTTGAAATTTTTGAAAAAGATCAAAAAATTTAGACCCCATTCCCATAAATGCAACTTGGATATCATATCAACATAGTAATTGGCCTCTTTCTACCTTAGTAGGATGGTGGGTGGTAAGGGGGTGTGTTACAAAGTGGTATCAAATCTTCCAAGTTTAAGGCTTGGACTAGATAGGCTCCATCATAGATGAAGTGAGGATCAAAGGTTGAAATTATACCTTTGGGAATAAAATAGCTACCATGTTACATAATTAATAGAGTAGTAGATCTGATGCTTGGATATTGCATGTTGAAAGAGAAATATCTATAGCTCCACGTGTAATAGCTAAATGTAAATATGGTTGTGTGCTACTTATGGCATTGATTATGGAATCACATGTTCACTACAATAATTCTTCTAATATGATGCCTTGTGGGATGCATTGAAAATTCATGTATTTACTATATTATTTCTTGAATGTGTAGAGAACCTATTACTGTGACCTTGGTTAATTATCACATCCTTTAAATTTTTGCAAAAGTACCTGCATAGTTTTGTGCATGATTAATTGTAGTCTACCAACACCATTGGTTGAGTGGTGTAGTCTTACGCAGTCTTACGCACTTGGAACAAGTGTGTATGATACTGTTTATGTGATATGAGGGGTTTGGGAAAGTCACGTGTTGATTGTACTACATAGTGTGCCTTACTTATAATTGGATGTGTATGTGTGTGTGTGTGTGTGTGTGTGTGTGTGTATACCAATTGTAATGGGAAAATCCCATCGTATGAATGTCATGTGGAAAGAGCCTTAGTAAGGGATTGACCATTTCTGCATGTTAATTATAGTTGGTAATGGTTTCCTTTATGGTTAATACCTTCCTAGTTCAAAGAATGGTGTGTAGCATATGGGAATGGCTAGTTGAAGCCTACAATGGATATTATCTCAACATGATATAGGGAATCCATGCTCAATACTTTCTTATGTTAGACCATGGACATAAAGGACTTATGGCTCTATTTAAGAGTGTTGGAATTTGACAATTGCATATTTGTGTAGGAGGGTGTTGATTGTAGAACCGTAGTTGTTGTTTATTTTATATATATATTTATATATATATATATATATAATATATATGGCTTGCTTGTGAAAGTGGGTGCTAGTTGAAACACTATGGATGATAACTATGAGCTAATTTAAAACTATGGCATGGCAGTTAGTCTTAGTAAAAAGGTTGATTCTTAAATTGATGATCACTAGTCTTGGTAAAAGGATTGATTTTTAATTCGATGATGCTAGTCTTCGTAGAAGGTTGATTTGAAAAACCTATAGGCATGTTGACTTGATTTTCTTGATTCTTGGAATCGGTGACTGACATGAATATGAGATTTGTGAACAGGGTCCTTAGTGAAAGAGGGTTGTTAAAACACCCAAAGTGCTTTCCATGGGTTGATAAACCATTATAGGATGTATGACATAGATGATAAACAACCCATTATTGTTTAATTATGTTTTGATTGACTAGTTGATAAACCACCCAAGGTGCTTGTTGTTAGGTCGATAAACCATTGTTAAAGGGCTTTCCGCAGTTGATTAACCACCTGTAACAAAAATATTGTGTGCATTTTCCACGGTGTTATTCTTGAGGAGGCTAATAAACCAACCAAGGTTCTTGTTGTCAACATTATAAACCACTCGTATAGTTCTTTCAATAGTTGATAAACCACCTGTCGTGAAATGATTGTGTGGAGTTTCCACAAGGTGCTTCCCAAGGAGGTTGATAAACCACCCAAAGTTCTTGTCTTCAGGTTGATAAACCACTGTCAAGAGTGATTTCCATAGTTTATAATCCACCTATAATAAAAAGGGATTGTGTGAAACCCAATAGTGCTATGCAACAAAGTAGGCCTACACATAAGTAAAGATCATGAGAAAAAATGAGAAAGGGTGGGCTTGGGCGATGGGTTGGGGAAGACCATCACTAGTGTATGTTAGAGAATCACTCCTAAATATGACAACAAGCAGGAATGAAATTATGTACATGATGAATTTTTTTTGTGCAAACAACAATAACAATACAAGGATTTCTCTAAAACTCTAGTTTTATTTCACATGTGTTAATGTATGATATGTCCATGGCTAAGCAGAGAATAATATGACAACCATGTGGGCTATTTTTGTCCATGGGATAATGGAAAAGGTTGTGGTCGTCATGAAAATGACACAAAGGAAGTTCTCTTGACATTGACCTTATTAACATATGTTATATGTCCATGATCATGCCAATATTTATATACCTATATGAATTCCGTTATGACTTATGAGTTTTATCATGAGTCATTCTTGTGGAAGAATTTTGGCTTGTCTTTATTTAATGTTAGTAAGGATGACATGAGAAGTTGTCTAGTGTGATTCCTCATTACATGAGGAATCATTTGGGAAAGAATTAGCCATGGCTGCTATATGATGTAATATCATGTGATTATAACTCTTATAATGTGCCTATGTTTACATCAACAATAGGAAATGTAGAAGGCTATGACCACATGTATATTAGCCATAAATTAGATCCTTGGTTAAAGGATGTGACACATATGTTATGATTTTCAATACATATAGTTAGACCACCTAGAATGGGGTTACCTCAAGCTGGAAGCTACCATGAGGTATGATTTTAGTTTCTCACAATTACTTTATGATGAATATCATGGAGAATTATGTTCCATGATGTAGGAAAGCATGTAAATCGCTTAATTGGGTGATTAAACTTGGATGCAAGGTGAATAAGAGAATCTTGAAGATGTCTAAGTGCATATTAGCACATTGATTGAATATTTTAGGACTGGGCCATTGTGGGATAGTAGCACCCAATGGTGTCTATAGATTACCATGAAGCACACCATGGTTGATATGAAAATATTGAGGCAAGGACTTCCCTTGATTATGAGATCCTTCCGATGCGAGGAAGTCATGCTAAGGAATGGATAACCCAAGGGACTAAGAAGCAAAGAAGGGGATGTATGAACTTGGAAGGTGGGTGACTACACAAAAGGGGGATCAAATCACTTGAGGGACTGGGAAGCAGAGAACGGGATGCTAGAAAATCATTTTTATTTCGAAAAGGATCATGAGCATAGCTAATTGGAATCATAAGCACATTAGGGGGTGTTCTAGGAAGAAATGGGACAAGAACTATTCACCAAAGGAATATGGAGCACAAAAGAAAGAAATACTGGAAGATGGAGTCAAGTAGCACTCCAGGAAAAGGCAAGCTAGCAAGCTGAAATTAGGTGCAAAGGAAGCACTTTCGACCTGATGAAGCCACCTAGGAGATCGTTGAGCAAATAAGCTTGAAATACCCATATTTTGTTTGTTGAATAAGTGGACCTAAGAGCCATGTGTGAAGCTTAGTTTCTTTTGTTCTTCACTGATAAGAACACCAAGGATGGATTTACCTCTAAGGGTGTGGGGTTTGTGACACCCTTGATACATTTGCCCCTAATTTTTGGTAATGTGAAAATACTATAAATTGTATATGAGTATATTTTTATGCAATGGCTTGAAGAGTGGGACCAAAGATCCATGATTTAAGAGGGAAGAGGAAAGATAAACCCAGGTAAGGTTAGTTGACACCTTTAATGAATTTTATGGTGCAAATAGTAAAAAAAATAAGAGGAAAAGTCTAAGAGGAACATGAAGAGGAATCCTTGAGAAATTATAAAAAGGGATTTTCACATCAATGCCCGAGTTGTATTTTCCTCTTGGGGAAGCACATGAGAAGTGTTGGAAGACCTGCAAAGTGGATGGGATGAAATTCCCTGGAAAGAAAAATTGTGGCCTTTAGGAACTCCAAAAAATTCTGAGGAAAATGAGAATGAGTGCTTTCCAAGAATGGGCTAAAAAACCACTCAAGGTGCTTGCTAAAGCGTTGATAAACCACCTAATTTTATAAGTAATCTTTGTCCTATTTGAGCAGAGTATGATCTCCTACTAAAAACTATTGAAGAAATTCCCCTTAAATCATGGATTTGGCTTGGGCTGACTACTACAAGTAGTTCTGGAAACAATGAGTCTAAGGTTGAGTGAAAATAAAAGTCCCACCTTTAGTTTGGCCATTGAATTTATTATATTTGCATGTATTTAGCTAAGAGCTATGAAATTGAAGCGTAATTATCGAATTTAATTGTATGGCTCTCATAAATATTGCACGGTTGTAGCATGTTGGTGCATGTAGCTGTAATCTAAATCCTTTGAATTGTATTATCTTGCATGTGAAATTTGTGTATATGTCCAATATGCTGATTAAATGCATGTGTTCGTGTTGAGGAATGTTGATCTTTGTGTAAATGGATAGAGCTAATTCCTATGCAATTGATGAGGAATGGATAATTCATATGTGTTTGATGAATTGTTACTAAATTTTTCTTACTAGCCACAATGTTGGTAAATTGATTAGATAAACAAGAAGGGATGCCATTATTCTTATGCGAAAATGATGTGTTGGGTCTCTAAAAAATTTCTCATAAATGGGCTTATTCCAGTGACCTTTTTGAGCAAATACTTGACATAAATGGCCTGAGTATAAAAGAGATAGGCATATCTCTACAAAAATTCTTGAATGTTTGCACTAATAACAAATTTGTCCATTTCCCTTAGTTTATAAATTAAAATCTTAGGAAGAATAGAACTTTCCTTCTTCTTTTATATAAACTAGAAAGTATATTTTTGCAGGCTGAGATGGATTGAGGTAGTGTAAAAGCTCAAAAGGGATAGCTCGTCAAAGCTGCAAACATATTCCATTATGTTGTGGCTTTGGAGGCCCCAAACAAAGGCTCTAAGATATATATGTATATATATATAGTCACGTGGGCTAAGTCTTAAGGAATCAAAGGGTCCAACCCTTGAGTCTCAAAAGGACCAATAATTACAAAGCACTATAACCAAGCATTGAGGGCGTGGAAATGCCCAAACCATATATGCATCTATGCCCTTGGGGTTGGAATTCTAAGCCCCAGAGGAGTAAGGGGGCTTAAGCCTTATAAGTCATGTGATCAAGCGCCATGGCGAAGGGTGGAAGAGGAGGAGATCAGGGTCATTGGATGCCTTGAGGAGCTACCACTGTTGGATGATCTGTAAAAGAATTACTCGGGGGATTTCGAAGGGAGTCCTGTATGAGCCTGCCAGGATTTAATCATAGGGACGACATGGTGCAGTGGGGTCGTTTGCATGAAATTTCACATAACCCAATGGAGGACACCATATAAATTTTATAATGAGATTATGCATTTTCTCAAGGAGTGGAGGGTTCGGTGGAACCCATGGCCAACCTAGCAAGCGACATGGCTACACTTGATAGGCTAAGAGGAGGTTGAGGTTAGTGTGACATGTTGAATTGGAGTAGGACACATCACTCTGACAAATATAAAATTTGACATCACCCCAATGCCCCTACCCTAATGATTTACTGTGGCACTTGGTGCAATCCAACTAGGATTTTATTCCTACTGTGATGTGGCAGTGGTGGAGTCCACATGCACAACTGTGAGGAAAGGAAATGAAATGCCTTGAAGGAGGGGTCCACGAAGGGGATCAAACCTCACACAATTGGTTTGCAAATTCTCCTCGTTGGATTGACATGGTGGTATGGTAGAATGGGGTTCCACGTAACCCCAGAGGCTCTTCCACGGTGATTATAATGGGGGTCTATAAAGGCGATCAATGAGATTTTGATTCTGAGGTGAGCTAGCATAGAGGGGCCCGTGTGCCTCATATATATATATATGTGTGTGTGTGTGTGTGTGTGTGTGTGTGTGTTTGTGTGTGTGTGTGTGTGTGTGAAGCCCTAGGGAATAGGGATCCCATGAATATTGAATTTCATGAATGCGTCAGCAGCAAATATTATTATATTATGACTTGGATGGCCATGTGGGCACCATGTGGGGACAACATGGGAACCACATGGCTAGTCTTGATGACATGACATGTGACTATTGGTCTAATTTTTAACAACTCCTGTATTTCGTTCTTGAGTTTGGATGGTTATGAAATTTATACCATTGGAAAGATCCAAATGAGATGATTGCAATGGTGTTGTTCATTTTAAGTTTCGAAGAGTTTGAAGAAGATTGAAAATTTTAGATCCCATTTCCATAACTATAACTTGGAGATCAGATCAACATAGTAACTTGCATTTTCTACCTTAGTAAGACGAGGGGTGGTAAAGGGGTGTGCTACAAGACTAATGATGTAATTTTTCTATTCGGTTAATACAAGACCCAGGCAACGTAATTTATTTATTTATTTTGGATTCAGAAATTTGGAAAATGTTAAATAAAAAAAGCTAAGGGCTATTAATTTAAAACTATAATTATATTGAGGATTTGTAAAATCTTTTCTTTCTGGATAAGTAATTCAACTAATATACTAAAAAAAATATCATAGCAAATAAATTTAATGGATATAATAGATCTATTTATTAATACCATTGTAAAATCCTTTCTTACTAAATAAATAACACAACATCATACCACAAAAATCAAACTCAACCAATATATTTTGATATATTTTATTAATCTGATTTAGAATTAAATGTTGGAGCAACCTTTTTCATTATGATAAAATGATTTTGGGAAGCTCATAAATAGTCATGGCTAATGGTACAAATTTCTAGGAAAATAAGAGATGACGAAAACACTAAAATGTTCCCTTGCACCGCTATAAATTACTATATTGGAGAAAATTTGATGGTTTGTTCAACACTCTCTTTTGATGTCATAGCGTAGAAATTGTTGGCTCGAATTATTGAGATAAATGGGTGCTAGATAGGGCAACAAAATCTAGGCAAAATCTATCCACAAAAATATCCCCAACTTGCTGATAATAACTGGTATGACCTCCTCAAGTGATCCTCGGTTTGGAAATGAGTAAATCATCCGTGTTTGGCCCTTGAACTTGAGCAACACCAGTTGGACGAGATGAGTTGTGTTAGCCTCACTCTCATGTGATGAAAACAATTATAAGTCCAAAACAATTAGATTAATTAAAACCAAGAATGTTGGATTTAATCCTACCTTTCTAGATTGAGTTTGTTCCTCATGGTTAGGAGTCAGTTTAGGCTTAGTTGGTTGAGAGATTCTCTCCAACTAGTTAGGCTCCTAGATTAGTGTTTGGTTGAGATATTTTCTCAACCATAGTGTCCAAGATAGGCATACTATCTTGAGACAAAGTTCCTCATGTATTTATATGTGTATCATAAACATTACATTGAGAGTGTGAGGAACATAATACAGTGAGGCTCTCATACCTTTTCCACCATGTCTGATTTGTGTATATTTATGTTATTTATTTTACTAATGTTTTATTAGTTGATTGAATACCCTTCAAGTTGTGAGGCAAGAGGTTTTTTTCGCATTTTGTGATGATATTTGTGACTTTTTAGGTGTTATGGCACAAGGAGGGTTGAGAGAACCAAAGGCACTCGACTCGGCATAATTGCACCTAGAATTTGGTGTTTATTGGTTAAAATGTGCTCGCTCGAGATGATAGAGGTGGCACGAGAGGCACCTGACCCAACCCATGGAACACGCCTATATTGGTGCCCAAATTGGAAGGTGATACATATTCCCCAATGTATAGGCCCATTAATGTGGTCGGGTTGTATATGCCCATCATTAAATTTAAACAAATACATTATCTAGCGGTAGACATATAACATTAATGAGGCTATAGCCTATTAAATATTGATTGCCAAGTTCAAACAACCACACCGAAAATGGCCCTATAATACCCAAATTGGAATAAAGCATATGCCTAGGCTGAATGAGCATGCCCCGAAATGATTTGGCCCGAGACCATCTAAAATGGAACTAATTGGTCAAACCTCAAATTTATGATTTCTTAAAATAAAACATCGAGATTTATTTAATTTACATTCTTCATCACGTATTAGTGTTAAATCATTATCAATTAATTTTTTTCGAAGAAAATTTAAAATTTAATTAATATATATTTTAAAAATAAATTTCAATATGGATGTGAAATGGATTCTTATCAGATAATGGTAGAAAGAAAAAATTACAAGCTGATTACAACTAAGAAGACATAAAACTAAATTGCCACTTGAAGAAATATTATATCATCCTATCAACATAATTATTAAGTTGATTAATATGTTTTTTTTGCCAACTCGGCATTACTTTTTCTATTATAAGTGGCACATAGATTCCCTATGATGAAAAACAAAAAAGAGGTTAAGCGTTACATCAACTTATGCACTTTGATTAAAGATGCATAAAGTTGAGATACCCACATCACGGATTCTCATGTCATTATATCACACAAAATCAAAATGAAGGAATCGAAGTTACTAGAAATGAGAATATGGAGAATATTATATTTGTAAAGTGTATGGAATATATTTAATTGCTTATGATGGGAAGAATTGGTAGTTACGTGGGTCGCAAACTTGAGATAAGTTGATTTTATCAGTAGTATTATAACTCGTAGATGAGGATTAGGTGGGTGGGACATCGATTGACAGGTGACTATTACATCATAAGTACTTTATTAGTATACCCATTAACAAAAAGTTTTATGCTGTATAAAAAAGTGAAAATTATTTATTAATTAACATAGATTTACACTAATTATAATTTTAATAAAGTTTTAGTATAAGATATTTTTTTTTTGAAATTAAGGCCGATCTAAATACTAAATTATTGTATAAGGTTTTGTTATTTTGTTAGAAAGGGATATGTTTTTATTTTTACTTAAGTGAAATTTAATGGTTTATGTTTTTGCTTATTTATTGAAATTTGACAGTATAATTATTGGTGACAATGTTATTTTTAGTTATATAATTTGTATTTTTGAATAATTTTTTTTGCAAATTGCAACACTTTGTATTCATTACCAACAAAGAAATTACATAGTTATCATGCCCATTTCCAAATCTTCCAAGCTTATCATATACATAAATACAATCCTGAAAGCCCAAAGAGAGAGAAATAACGTCCTTCTCAAGATAACAACATACAATAATGCAATTTCTTCATAGGTCATTTAATAATTAGTTGGACTAGTGAGACAACAACGAAATGAAAATAGAACACCAAGATAGCTCTTATCCAGGTCTCTCATATCCAAGAATAGGAGACATATCCATTAAAACTACATCTGAACTTTAATTTTTCTTCGCATACAATACATAACCAAAATGCACATAGAAACATCATAGTACTTCACAAGCCAAAGTACCCTGTTGAACAAAAATTCACTACCAGGAGATTTATCATGTGTAGGAGGAAATTTGATCAGTGTTCAATCCAACAAGTAACGAATTAATGAATCAATATATGCCTTGAGCTAGCATAACAATGTTCGCTCCAACATAACCATACCACTATACACCCATGGCCAAATATTAAACCATCCTAGGATACATGTCACAAAGGAGCCCATAGTTACAAATCTAAGTACTATAGCGACACTAGTGCACCTTGTGATTATGGGCCAAAAAACAAACGTCATAAAAACAACATCGTAGAGTTTCAAGGGCCTAACATACATTATATTGAAAGCTTTTCTCACACTAGAATGATATGAGGCCCTAAGAGGACAACGATACCACCTCAAGCCCATCCATAGATACAATCAAATCATTCCATCAAGCCCATTCCAAGAAAAAAAAATAAAACCATCTACAAAAGTGTGGTATCATAAAACTATAAAAGAGACTACACAAGTTTCTCCATAATAGTGAATTTTTTCTACAAACAACATAACACAATGCATTTGCTTAAGAGCCAAAATATGATGAGAACCACCATGAAGAGACCATACCTAGAAAATGCTTGCCAAACATTATGGCAAAAACCATAATACTAACCATCGCTAGCCTTGATGAGAGGATATTATAGTTGGATCCTAAACGCTACCATCCAGAGGATCAGTAAGATCACTAGAGGCATAATCACTCACCAAAAACCTTTCCACCCAATATAATCAAGAATCCAAATTATCCAAACACAACATTTGGTTTCAAAGTATACGTTTAATGTACTCAATTGAAGAGAACACATTGTAATTGCCTACTTGCTTATCTTTGAAAATTAAATTCAATAGGATATCCATTTATTGGTGTAAAGCCAAATAATTTAGGAAGTGAAGTCGCCCTTTCCTAAATCTGCTAGGATTAGGAACCCATTTCATATCCTCCCCTACATTTCAAAACTTGAGTGATAAAGTTGATCCCCTGCCTCTTTAGACTCCAACAATAAGATTTACTTTCTCACATCTAGAGGAACAACATCAAAGAGGGTAACAGGAAATTCATACGAAAAATGACAAACTATTTTGTACCCAACATCACCTCTACCACCCCTCCTACTAACGATTCTCTAGCAAGGAGGAATGAGCACAGTTGCAAGAGAACCATGGGGTCAAAATCTAAGAATACCTCTATCTAAGAAGCAAGAAAAGGGACGAGATATAGAACCTTGAAGCCCCAACCTAATGACTACCAAAACATACACCAATTTCCACACAATGGGAATAGATTCTAGCAAAACCTGAAACTCACAACAAAATAGAGACATAACACACCATATTCCACAAAACCATAACAAACAATGTGTAACACCCCTCCCACATTTACCCAAGTTAGCCGGTCTACTGGGATAGACATGTGACGAGAGGCTACTATGATGTGATTCAACTCCCCAAGTAGAGTTAAGGAAGTGTAATCAACATGGAATACTAATTTGGCCTTCCACACATGCTACAAAACCTTGATGAGTCAACAAACCCTTCCAGGTGACCAACCCCTGAGACAAATTTCTTTTTCACTACCTTAGAGCCTTAGTCGCTCCCATGAAAAGGCATGCATGGGAATGGGACCCTCCAATCACTTCCACAACAAGGCATCCATGCAACTGTGTACTTTTCCAACTAGTTCTGAGCGAACAACCCTAGATTCTGTGCCACTTTTTCAAGGCCAGGACTCAGGCCACTGCTAAAAACTTCATGAGACTTCCAAAAAAGGTAAATAACATTGAAGAAAGATTAATAATGCAAACATTTGATCAATAACTTGATTGTACCCCTACTAGCCATGACATACATTTCGTCAAACATGTCACAAAGATGTAATCTATGGGTCATAACAACATATCTGAGCATAGGGGTCTCATACTTATCTAATATTCATAAAGAAGAATTGTTTCTCTATCACAATAGAAGCATTATCATTTATTAGGTCATGTATTCACTGTACTTTCAATTTCTAATCCAAACGTGATGAGATCCATACATTAAGACTATCATAAAACATACTCATATCCAACATATAACCAACAAAAATAACAAGGATATAACAGCTATAAAAAAAACATATGAACAAGTATATTTACCAATCAATATAAGAGGAAAGGAGTTATTATTAACATATGCAAATTGAAACCAGGTCTGGGACTTAAAAGTACCACCCAACCATAGATTGGTTGAACCAAATATTTGTTTTAGATAATCACCCCCATGCCAT
The DNA here is from genome assembly GCA_000404065.3 of Pinus taeda. Taxonomy (NCBI): domain Eukaryota; kingdom Viridiplantae; phylum Streptophyta; class Pinopsida; order Pinales; family Pinaceae; genus Pinus; species Pinus taeda. The sequence continues at coordinate 93,508 of APFE030112703.1, forward strand.
ATTCCAATCATGAATGTGAGATTTCATAAAGAAACTCAATCAAAACAAAACCAAGGCTTCCAAAGGAAAAACCACTTCAACCCTCAACCATGACTCCACCTCACAGTTGAACATCACTAACCATCGCCAGATTGGTCTCTACCCAAGTTGTCAAGGGATTTAAAGCATTTGTTCCAACTAGGTCTTCCAGGACTAGTAACTCAACCCACAACTATTGTCAGGCTTTTAGAGTGTTTGTCCAACCAGGGCTTCTAGGACTAATAACTCAACCCACCAAGGGCTTCCAGAGTGTTTTTACAACCAAGGCTTCTAGGACTAGTAACTCAACCCAAGTTGTTACAGGGCTTCCAAAGCATTGATCCAACCAAGGCTTCCAGGAACTAATAACTCAACCCCCAACCAAAGGAACATGAGCACCAACAAAAGAACCAAGATAAAACCCATAACACCATGTCTATATAGGAAATGGAAAGGCTAAGAAAATATATTATCAAACTAGGAAATCCCCATGCCAATGACATAAATAACCTAGAAACCACATGCATATGCCATGCATGCAAAAACTAGAAAGGAAATCATACATGCAACTTAGTACCAACAAGCAAAACCTGTTGTAGTTATTGATCCCAGTGTTCTCTTACACTTTCCTGCTCTTCCTTTGCCTTCTTTCTCTAAATTCCAAGTATGCCACACTCCTCCAAGTGTGCTAAAAAAAACTCTAAGTGTGCACGAGTATGAGAGAGAGAGAGAGAGTAGAAAATGAGAGCTCTAAAACTAAACTGATAAAAAGCTATAAATGGATCCTCAAAAGCCTTTTTATTAATGAGGCCTCTATTTTCTTCATTTTCCTCCTCACATGCAACTTGTGACCTTTCACCTCCCTTTTCTCCCATTTTCCATTATTTTCATAAATAAAATTTCAACTAACGCCACTTTTCCTTTCCAAAGCCTTTTCCATTACCTTTGCCAATTTCCATAGCCATTAATTAATCACAAGTGATCCCCATCACTATGTTTTTAGCCAACATTCAGCTTGGAATACATGTCCCATTACCATGGTTATTATTTTGACTTTATTAACTTTATTATATGGATTTTTTACTAGGGTAGCTACAGAAACCCCCTGCCCCTTGGGGGAACACTATCCTTGGTGTTCAATGGCACATACAAACAAAAATACTGCTGAAAAGAAAAACATACTACTCATGGAGCTTTATAACTTAGCTCGTTGCAGTTTTTACAATGATCAACATGTTAAGAAGAAAACCAACTTGGGAAACATGAGAATATGACAACCGTAATGACATGACACCAATACCTATTCTTGGAGCTTTATAACATAGTTCAGGGCAATATTTACATCCATATACATATATACATATACCAAAAACTCACACCAAAAGATATGCCAAAAACATTCTCTCAACTAGCAAATAAAGAATGATACATATCTCGCATCTAATCCTCCATCTCCCATGTAGCTTCATCGGGCCCAAAGTGCTTCCATTGCACTTTAACTTGCTCCATTGCTCGATTCTAGAGCATGAGCATTTTTGTCTGCAAAATTCACTGAGGTTCCAGTTGGAATTCTCCTTCTGGTTCCACCTACAATACAACTAGTCAATCACATGATAAACATATTTAACATGCTTCGTAAGTAATGACACATGGAAAAAATCATTGAATTTCATTGTCAGAGGTAGTGCAAGTCAATATGTTACTAGTCCAATCTTCTCAGGAATCTTGAAAGGTTCGCAAAACGAAAGTGTCATCTTGGTACATGATCCAATACTCAAGGAGCTCTTCTTTGGCTTAATGTACAGGTACACATGTTCCCTAACCTGAAACTCCTTAAACATGTTGTTCAGATCTACATAAATGTTTTATATGTCCCGTGTTCCCTTCACATTTTTCTTGATTACATGCATTTATTGTTCCATCTTTGCCAACATGTCTAGTCTAGTCAACACCTTATTCAGACACCTTGTTCACTGGATTACTCCAACTAATGGGAGTATTACAACTCCACCCATACAATAACTCAAATAGACTCATCCTCAAGGATTCCTAGTACCCATTGTTGTAAGCAAACTCAACCAGTGGAAGATACTCTTCCCAATTCTATTGTTGATACATCACATACATCCTCAATATGTCCTCCAATATCCCATTGACCCTCTTTGTTTATCCATCTGTCTGCGGATGATAAGTTGTACTGAAGTCCAATTCTGTACCTAAACCTCCAAATAACTCTTTCCAGAATCTAGAAGTAAACTTGGCATCCCTAGATGACACAATATTCTTTGGTACACCATGTGACCTCACTACATCTCTGATGAAGACCTATGCTACATCATTAGCTGAATAAGTAGACCTCACTAGAATGAAGTGCGCTACCTTTGTCAACCTTTCCACCACAACCATGATGGAATCCTGTTGTCTAGATTTCCTTGGAAATCTTGTAATGAATTCCATGGAAATGAACTCCCATTTCCACTCTAGAATCAAAATCAACTGTAGTAGACCACCTAGATTCTTACACTTTGACTTTATTGATAATTCAAACATCTAGCCACAAACTCTACCATGTAATTCTTCAGGTTCAGCTAATAGTAGAACTTCTTCACCGTTGTCAATGTCTTCTGATATCTTGGTGACCTAAATATGGCTTAACATGAAATTTCCTCAAGATAAGATTCTTGAGCTTGCTATTGTCTGGTACATATATCCTATCCCTAAATCTAACCAAGCCATTTATTGTGAGACAATAGTCCATATCGTGATCACTTGTACCCTATTGTAATCTATGCAAAAGCTCCATATATCTATCATCCTGTTTTCCCGCTTGTAAAACCTGATCTTGTAAGTTTGTTGCATTAGAACTCATTGTTTTTATATGATTCACCTGCACTCTCCTTGTTGAGATTGCAACAAGATGATGGAGCTTAGTGAAAAGAGTCGCCTTCACTAAGTGGGCCCGCAGGCTATTTTTGGCGCAAGTCTATTTTTAGACATATGGATCATGTCTATGGATTGCAGGTTGTTGTTTATGGATGATTGATCAAGTTGGAAAAAATAGATGGACTTCTATTTTTAGACCACAGCGGAGTGACTGCTCAGTCTAAATATAGAACAGTCAAATATTATTAGCTCATAATAATAATTAGACTATAAACTTTGTCTTATTCTCTTGGAGCACTTCAGGATGAGCTACGGATGTGGTACATGCAGATCCCAGAAGGAAATACGTTGTTACCTATGGGATGACTAATATTTGCATGCAGGACTTCAGTTAGAACTCAAGTGAGTTGAGTTTAGTGGACTGGAGGTGCAGTTGATGGAGTTGTGTTCAGTTTAGCTTTGTTAAACTGGTTGTATTTAGTCTAACTGGCAAATAGACTAGAGATGAGTTGGGGTGAATTAGTTATTAATTAATTCACAAGTTATTAACTCATAATACAACTAATCAATACATCAGTTAACTCAGTTGCATGTCAGTGCATGTTTAGTTCAGCAGGGACGGGTGTTAGAGAATCAGATTGCTATCAGTTGTGACTATAGTTGTGCACCAGATCTTGCACAATCAAGGGATTGAGTATGCCAATGAGTTTGCTCAGGTATTGCTCCAGCTTGTAAGTTGTGCTCAAATGATTTAGCCAATATAGACTGGTTGCCTTTGGAATTATATCAATTCTTGAGCAAGCGTCATTGAGCAGTCGGAGGCAAGGAAACAGCGAAGGAGATTTGAGCCAGTGATTGATTCAGATCTGAGCTGTATTGTGTGTAACAGAGGTGGAGATACTGTGAGAAGTATTATGCTGTGTAATGTTACATGACTCAATCATTAATATACAGATAGTTGGGGTTTTTAGCGAGATGCTTTCCCCGGGATACATACTGTGTTAATGTGTGAATGCTCTTGATGTTTTATTGTTATTGATGCTGCTATATTGATGATCAACGTAGAGGAGCTTATGTTTTGTGTATGTTTTCCGCAATAGTACATGATCAGGATAATCTCCATTGAATATGTGTTAAA
>APFE030112714.1:0-11485 GCA_000404065.3 Pinus taeda
CCCCAGATTCGATGACGTGCATCCATATCGCGCTCATTCCCTGTCCGACCTTTACCTGCCTGAGAGCACGTGAGATTCGTGGTTTTTCCCGGGCCCTATTCTGCTATGTGGTAGCTCCACGTGAAATCGTGTTTTCTCAAGGAAATAATGCCATTCGCTCATTTGCATAGTGAATGCTCCTCAAGCCTCCCTGCACCACCTTGAGCCTCTATAATCGAAATTGACCTCCCTTTACCTCTCGAACAAGATCTGGATGCCCAATTCAAGTATCCAATGCATAGCTGAATCCACTGTACCATCTACAGTCTCCATAGAAACTAGTTTGCATTCATGCCACCAAAATTCTAGGTATTATTAGGAAAACCAAAACGCCCCTCTAAATTTGAAAATGTATAATCAAGCTTAAAGATTAATTAATTGAAATTAATTAATACATTTGCCTAATTGAAGACTAATTTTCCTGTATACCCAAAACCCCTCTTTTTCAAAAGTGTGATTACCCTCTCACAGTACCAGAGTTTCCCAAACCTCACTTCTACAACCAATACAAGCCTAATCCCAATCCATAAACTTAGTCATGGCTTCCCAGACCTCTCTATATGTGAGACCTGTGTCAACCCCTCACCTGGACATCGACCATTTGGCACTAGTAGATAGGTATTTCCGAAAACGATAATACTACCCCAGCCTACCTTCTGAAGCTCCACTGCTGGAGTAAGGATAGATTCCTGAACCATGTCATTGACATCCATCTATGGGAATCCAATCCACCCAAATACCTATTCCCAGAAGTTCACCCATTCACTGATATCATACATTTTTTTCATGCCTGCTATATCCCTAGCCAAAGGGCTATTGTTACCCCTAACCAGCAATTGTTATTTACCTTTACACCGGAGTCTATTAATCAAATGCTTCAAGTCCAACCTAACCCTAGTTAGACCCCTCTATCCATTGGAGACCTATTAGACTTATATATCACACTCGACCTGGTTAAGATAAGGAAAATATTCCAGACCTTCATCATTGAAGACCGCCATGCTCCCACAGATACTCCACCTTATGCCACCATCATTTTTTCAAATACAGGCAGACATATAATCACCATGCTCTCTTGGATCCTAGGATATACCTTAGATGAGCATGTGGATGAGGTTATCCTGGCTTTCTTGTCCATCTTCACCCCAGGCAAGCCTCCTGCTATCATGTACAATTATGCTCAGTTCATTGTAGACAGGTTGCATGAACAGTTGACAAGACTGCCCACTAAAAGTGTTTTCAAGTACTCTTTAGTGATATTTCACATGCTTTTGTATTACCAAGTAGATACGTTCCCTATAAGCATCCAAAAGTTAGATACTTGTTTGGAAAAACAATCAGAACGCGATATCTTGAGCATATGATGTCGGTTTTCCACGAAACGAGTTACACCGGAATTGAGACGACAAGATCCACACAGTCGTTCCGGTTCCACATTATTCTAATAACTTTGAATATTTGGCAAATTTTGAGCTCCTGATAAAAAACACACTGCTAGAATGAGTGACGTGAGGAGCTGCGAAGCGTCGAGCAATTTGAACATCTATGTTGAGGGTTAGAGCAGTTGGAGTAAAATGGATTCTCTATGTTGAATGAGCCACGCTTAGATTAGTGCGTCAATCATTATAGATTGCTAACAGTGGTAATGTGTTGTGTGGCAACCTAAGAGTGCCTCATCCCTGTTTGTGTGGACTATTTTTTCCAGGAGGAGCTTATCATTATGAAGAATGGCACACAAGTTTGGTTGATCGTTGTTGTTGTGGAGAACGCAGATCAACGTTGAGTCCTATCGAAAGGCACAGATGGTGGGTGCGAGCAAGCCAACCGACATCTCCAACCTAAGTTTACTGCGATTTGGTGTTTGGTGTCTCGGGTTGAGTTCTTCATCATCAGTCATGAGCACATTCTAGTTTGGAATGCCTAAAAGAATAAATTTTGTTGGAGTGGTTGAGAATTTGGTGCTGAGAATCCTAGATGATTCTATCGCAAGATTTAGAGATCCTCATAAAAGCATTTCTCAAGAACCGGTAGTGTACGAGTACAAGGATTATATTAGAAATTTTGAGAAATTTTATATCACTTGTTGAAAGACCTCTTGTTCTAAGAAATAGTTCTAGAAGAAGCACCGATCGTTCTGAGACATCTAGAAGGAGCACAAATTGTTCTGAACCGTCTAGGAGAATCATCGATCAATGAGAAAAGTCTAGGAGCAGCATAGCCAGATCATAGAAGTCAAGGAAAATTATTGATCGACGAGACAAACCAAGAAACATCATAGATTGGCACGAGAAGTCCAAGAATAGTGTGGACCACTATCACAAGTCTAGAAAAAGCACAGATCAGTCTGATAATGGAAGGACTAGTATTGATGAGATGGAAAGGAAAAAGGTAGGCTAGAATGGGAAAACAGTTAGAATGTGTAAAGATCATCTGATAGTGGTAACATTGCAACCATCTTTGGAGCCATGGGCTTCCTCTGTCGATATGTTGTGTAATATCTTGCTAAGATGAGTTCTCAAGGTTTTTCAATTTACAAAACTTGAAGATGCTCGGGCAGCTAGAAATTGTTGGTCAAATAATAAAGGTGTTAGTAGTGTTTGGATGTTAACAGTTAAGGCTGGCAGCATATGGTGTTCACATGGGTGGTTTATATAACCACAACCGCGGCTAGCCCGTTTCCAAACATCGTGACATTGTTTATTTAAATATAAACAGAAACCTGTATGGTTAAGTCATGCTCGTATGGTGTAATGGTGAAGCCTTTGCGTTCGTGTTTGGGAGGTCATGGGTTCCACCCCTGCTACCTCTGGCTTCACCCTTGCTCCATTTTGGTGGCCCTCGGGCTACCATGTGGCAGCCTGACATTGGCCACCACAAAAACACATGGACCACACAAAAATTTCCACTTAGACCACTAACCAGGTGCCACTTGGCACCACCCAATTCACCGGAGAATACCTTGACCAAGTCAACTTACCATATCACCTGCCTAGCCAGTGCCATGTCAGCAGTATGAACTTCTGACTTGGTTGTCTTTTTTTTTTTTTTAATTCACCTATTTGGAAAAACAATTAGAACGCGATATCTTGAGCATATAATATCGGTTTTCCATGAAACAAGTTACACCGAAATCAAGACAATAAGATCCACGTAGTCGTTCCAGTTCGACATCATTCTAATAACTTTTAATATTTGGAAAATTTTTAGCTCCTGATAAAAAAATCACCGTTGGAATGAGTGACGTGAGGAGCTACGAAGCGTCAAGAAATTCGAGCGCATGTCTATGTTGAGGGTCAGAGTAGTTGGAGTAAACTGGATTCTATACATTGAACGCGCCACGCTTAGAGCAATGTGTCAATCATTGCAGATCACTAACATTGGTAATACGTTGTGTGGCCACCTAAGAGTGCCTCATCCCTGCGTGTGTGGACTATTTTTTCCAGGAGGAGCTTATCATTATGAAGAATGGCACACAAGTTTGGTTGACCGTTGTTGTTGTGGAGAGTGTAGATCAATGTTGAGTCCTATCGAAAGGTGCAGGTGGTGGGTGCGAGCAAGCGAACTGACATATCCAACCTAATTTTACTATGATTCAATGTTTGGTTTCTTGGATTGAATTATTCATCATCAGTCATGAGCACATTCCAGTTTGGAATTCCTGAAAGAGTTAAATTTTGTTGGAGTAGTTGAGAATCTGGTGCTGAGAATCCTAGATGATTCTATCGCAAGCTTTAGAGAGCCTCATCAAAATGTTTCTCAAGAATCGGCAGTGTACGAGTACAAGGATTATATTATACATTTGAGAAATATATCACTTGTTGAAAAACCTATTGTTTTGAGAAATAGTTTTAGAAGAAGCACTGATCGTTCTGAGACGTCTAGAAAGAGCACAAATTGTTTTGAACCTTCTAGGAGAAGCACTAATTGGTGAGAAAAGTCTAGGAGCAGCGTAGACAGATCATAGAAGTCAAGAAAAAGTATTGATCGATGAGACAAATGAAGAAACATCATAGATTGGCACGAGAAGTCTCAGAATAGTGTGGACCACTATCACAAGTCCAGAAAAAGCACAGATCGGTTTGACAAAGGAATGACTAGTATTGATGAGGTGGAAAGGAAAAAGGTAGGCTAGAATGGGAAAACAATTAGAATGTGTAAAGATCATCTGACAGTGGTAACCTTGCAACCATCTTTGGAGCCATGGGCTTCCTCGGTCGATATGTTGTGCAATATCTTGCTAAGACGAGTTCTCAAGGTTTTTGGATTTACAAAACTTGAAGATGCTCAAGTAGCTGGAAATTGTTGGTGAAATAATAAATGTATTAGCTGTGTTTGATCAAGTTGGAATGTAGGAGCTTGGGGCTAATTTTTTTGATTTTGATGATGAGCATTTCCTGTCATGGTATTTTTGGTTGTTATTGAAGTGACATTGGTCTGACCAACAATTGTCACAATTCTGAGTGTGTGTTGGAACTGGTCATTCCAACAATACACAAATTTGTAGGATATGATGAAGACATGAGACAAAATATGGCATAAAAGGAGCTACATTGGAGAGTAAAGAAAGATGGACAACTAAGTTAAAGTTTGTGTGAGTTTGTGGAATAGACTCATGGTGATGGTGTATTATATGTCACATACATTTATTAGCAAGCATGTCTAGGATGTTTTGTAGTGGTCTTTTTTAAAGTATGTACCTGTTAAATCCAAGAGTTGGAGTGTGTAATGAAATCCCCATGAGGCATGTGTACCCCCCATAAAGTTTGTGGTTGGTGCCCATGCATTTCGGTGGATGGTTGCTCTTTTATATGGACGTTGACATATTATTCTGTTATGTTTGAACACAACTAAACTTTGCAGATTCAGATTGAGACAAGTATTCATTAAGGGGGTGACTTAGAAATTGAAATTCCTACTTGTCTCAGTTGTGATTCATTCTATCTACATGAGTTTGTTCCTTTTCCTTAGGGTTGTTATATGTAGTGGTTTCCTAGATTAGTGTGTGGTTGAGATATTCTCTCAACCAAGTGATTGTGTGTCCAAGATTAGTTTATGTATCTTGAGAAAAACACTAAATGTATTTATATGTAACCTTATTTAATGTGAAAATACAATATAGTGTGCATGCTCAAATTGTAAGTTTATGTTACCCAATCTAGGGGTTTATCACTCTAAAGAGATATTACTTATACGAGGATGGGATGCAAATTCTTTATATACCTTTGACAAAGTGATCTTATTTCCCATTCACAAATTGTTAATTAGTTATTAATTTTAGGTAATATTATATGGTATTTTAATTGTAAAATATATATATATAAAAGATTTTTCATTGTAATAAAAAAATGAATTTTCATCACAAGGATTATTTTTAAAATATATTTTTAATAAATAATAAATTAACATAATTATATAAATTAAATGGTTAGTAAATAGGGATAAATATTAATTTAATGTATGAATTAAAACATTTATTTATAAATGTATTTTGTATTATCAAATAAAAATAAAATAAAAATAAATTAATTATTATTATTATTATATAAGTTAATCATATATAGAGAGCAAGAAAATTATAGTAAAAAAAAAATAAATAAAGATTTCAATGTTATTTAAAAAAAATCTGATGAAACTGAATACGATATTTATTAAACATAATGATTTTTAATTATAATAAAAAGAGAAAACATGCACATAAATATTTTAAAATTAACAAATCTCAATTTAATTTTTTTTTTTTTTAATAAAATTATCACATAAAATAAATCTCTACCATCCACTTAATATAATATTAATAATAATTAATTTAAACACTACTTAATATTATAATTATAATATAATAATAATAATTAAAATAAAACTCTATTAGTAAGAAATAAAATTGAAAATGAAAATGATAATTAAATTAAAACTCTCCCATTTTTATTTGAAAGAAATAAGGAAGTATGTTAAACTCTCCGACCCAAATGGAAACGTCCTTTGTTGGTCGGTAAAATTGTTGATTTGGATCACGTTAATGAAATATGTAACAACGCTATTAAAATAAGAAGAATATGGAGAATGGGGTCGGAAGCATGGCTGCTATGGATCAGGTGGCGTAGCGCTGTCATTGGAACTAGCACTTGGGGAGGTCTCCAGAGGGAGGCAACAATGATTGGTTGGCTCCATCTCCGTTCTCCACTACAAATGCCATCTTCAATCCCCACGTTGTATGCACTTCCAGATGGCAATGCATGAACCAAACACTTGAATGCGTGCATTCATTCATGTAGTACCTCATCAATCAATCACGAAATTGTGTTCTCTCAAGGAAATACCGCCCGCCTACCAAAAGTGGTGCGATGGCCCCTGAAACCGCCTCCCCACCAAAAGCTAAAACCATCCACTATTCATTTATGAATTCCATGCCAAATTGTAATAATTGCCGGTTAAAAGGCCGGAGAAGCCCATTTCAACTCTTTTTCGCTCATTTGCACTGTGAATGATGCCCAAGCCTTCATGTGCCACCCTCAACCTCTGCAACTAAAATTGACCGTCGTTTACCTCCCCAACATGCTCCGGATGCCAAATTCAAGCATCTAGTGCACAACTAAAGCCACTGTACCATCTGCAGTCTCAATTGAAACTAGTTTGCAGGCATACAACCAAATTCCAGGTATTATTGGGAAAACCAGAAAGACCCTCTAAATTTGAAAACGTAGAGTCATGTTTAAAGATTTATTAATTGAAATTGATTAATACATTTTACTAATTGAAGAGTAATTTTCTTGTATACTCAAAACCCGTCTTTTGCAAAGTGTGATTATCCTCTTACTGTACTAGAGTTTCCCAAACGTGACTTCTACAACCAATACAGGCCTAATACCAATCCATAAACTGAGTCATGGCTTCCTAGACCTCTCTGTATGTGAGACTTGTGTTAACCCCTCACCTGGACATTGACCATTTGGCACTAGCAGATAGGGATTTCCAAATAAAAGATACTACTACCCCAACCTATCTTTTGGAGATCCACTACTAGAGTAAGGATAGATTCTTGAACCATGTCGATGAAATCCATCTGTGGGAATCCAATTTACCCAAATACTTATTCCCAAAAGTTCACCCATTCCCTGATATCATACATTTTTGTCATGCCTACTATATCCCAAACCAAAGGGCTATTGTTGCCCCTAACCAACAGCTATTATTTACCATTACACCAGAGTCTATTAATCAAATGCTACAAGTCCAACCTAGCCCTAATCAGACCCCTCTATCCATTGGAGACCTATTGGACTTATATATAACACTAGACCTAGTTAACATAAGGAAAATCTTCCAAAGCTTCATCATTGAAGACCGCTATACTCCCACAGATACTCCACCTTATGCTGCCACCATTATTTCAGAGACAGGCAGACATATAATCACCATGCTCTCTTGCATCGTTGGATATACCTCAGATGAGCATGTGGATGAGGTTGTCCTGGCCTTCTTGTCCACATACACCCCAGACAAGCCTCCTACTATCATGTACAATTATGCTTAGTTCATTGCAGGAAGGATGCATGAATAATTCACAAGGCTGCCCACTGAAAGAGTTTTCAAATACTCTTCAGTGTTATTTCACATGTTTTTGTATTACCAAGCAGATAAGTTCCCCGTAAGCATCCAAAAGTTGGATACCAAGGGGAAAGAGAGATTAGTAGTCTACTAGACATCCTTGATCCAAAAATACTCCACAAATTTTACTTTCAAAGACTTCATAGATTCATTTGTTTACATTGTCATGAACATGCTAACTAGTAACACTCAACCTAGAATCAACCAAGAAATCAAGAGGGTGCTATAGTTGGCTAAGAACAGTAAGGTGGGAGATTGGTACCTATACCAGAACCACACTGAAATCGGGGTTTATGACTACCAATTCACCACTTATAAGTTTCCCAAATACCTCCCTATGAGGATATTTGCACTTGATTATTTCAGACAAATCATTAACTCTGATGAGGTCCACTTCCTATTTGCTAGGAAGAAGACCCAGTTTACAATAAAAAACCAATTAGGCCCATTCATTTGCAATAACAGAGAGGCTAGACGAGAGGATAACAAGATACTACAATAGATGAAATTTAAGAACAGCTTCATGTGGCAATATGACCCTCATGGGGTCACAAACAAGTTAAGAATCAAGGTCAAATTGGGACCTTTCATCCACCACCCAAGACCTGACATTGAATAGTTTGCTAACCAATATGAGCGGTTGGAAAACACATTGATTGATATGGATAACACAGTTGTGGATGTTGAAAACACACTCATTGATCTAGAAAACAAAATTGACTAGATCTCTTTTCTGTAGGTTCCAAAACTAGGGGAACCAATGAATAATCCTCCAATTTTATAGACCCCAACCAATGAGGAGAAAAATCCAAAGAGGAATAGGGAAGAGGGTTCTATTTCTACCATGGAGACTACTAATTAGCATTTTGAGCTCAGAAAAAGGCCTAAGTTGAATCTTGTGTATGAACAAGTGGAGAACATTGAATCAGTGGAAATAACTGACACTGAAACAATGGGGCAAAGAAGCAAAGACACAGTCGCTTTAGTTGAAACACAACAACCATCATCCTCCAACACTAAAATGATTGAGAGACAACTGAGTGTTGAGGTTTCCTCCTTTACCAGACTAGCTGACAGAGAAAGAGATATCAAAGATAGGTATAAGGAAATAAAAATGAGAAATGAGAAGTTAAAGGCACAGACATATGCCCAATACTTCAAGCATACACCAGCCAACCAGAGTAGGTTGATGTCATCCTTTGACATCAAAGCAGGAAAGATGTAGATCTCACTTTTGCAGCCCATTGTTCAGCAACCAAAGACCTCAGCTGATTACAAAAACATTGATTTTGAGGTGATGGCCAGGGATGTTCATCCCATTGACCAAATAGTGTTTCATAAATAGGCTTGAGAAATGAGTTACTCCACCCTTACAGGAAATGCCATGGCTGTACACAGGCCGTAGAATTCACTAGATAATGTAATAGCCTAGTATAAATTGGAGAAGACCTCCTCACAGGCCAAAGATAATAGGATCAAGTAATTGGAGGACTTGGTCATTAAGTTGGGCTATGATCCTAGTGACATTAAGGCTGTGTTAGCCTCCTGCTGCAGCAAGTTACTCATATTTCATGATTGAAATTTTTACAGACCAAATATCTCATACTTTGCATGCTGCAATGCTCCATATTTGCTAAACAGTCACCAAGCAAAGAAGGTTATTCAGAGTTCATCTAACTGCTTTCCAAATTTTGAGAAGTTATTCCAGTTTTGTACAATTTTCAGCTAAAGGGAGGTCCAAACAGCTTAATCTTGGTCTCCCTAGGTTTCAATTTCCTGTTTTAGAATATAGAGGATGAAATCTGTCCAAACAGCTTAATCTTGGAAGATTCTTAGATAGGTAGAGAATCAAAGGAGCCCAACTGCTTAATCTGGCCCCTTGGAAGAAAAAAGGGTAGTTTGTAGATAGGAAGGTATAAAAAAGAAAAAATTGAAATGATGGGTCTGCAAGTCTAAGTGCACCCAAACCAAAAGAAGAAAAAATGTTAGGTAAGTAGGCTGGGTAGGTAGTTTTGAGGTTGCAGAATCTTGATTGCTGATCAGTTCCATGTTTTCAGGATGTCATCTCTACTTAGGACACAATCACCAGGCAGTTTTATGTGAAAGAGCTCAAAACAGTCATAACTAACTTCTTTTCTCCATCTCCCCCAAATCATTAACTAATTTCCCCAAAAAGAGGTCAAGATCTACTTGATATCTCTTAGTTTCATCATTTTCATGTCATTAGCTTGGGTAAAGACCTACTTCACTGAAAGAGAATCCATACTCTCTCTATAAGGTTCTATCTCCCCTTTTCAAGCCTAAGATTTCTGAAACTTAGCGCTTTCTTTTCATCTCCATATTAAATACTGACATTATTATTTAACTCTCTATATTTTCCCTACCCCCATACTAAAACTATGTAGATAATCCCGTTATGTAAATATCCCCTCCCCGTGGTTGAAATATAACCATAAATACTTCACTGGGAATTACTAAGTCACCTGGACTTTAGTAAGAACCCTCCCTCTACAAAAATTTCCACTCCCAAGTGTATGGACCCCTTCCAAATACTAACGGAACCCTTTCCAAATGCTAAATAACCCTCCCCACTCATTCTTCTGTGAAAAATATTAATGTTTGTTTCATAAGTTTTCACCGCGCAAACACATTTACCCATTTTCTAAAGTTAAAAACCCACCGCGTCGTGAAACATTAAGCCTTTAACACACGCGCGCCTTTGCTAAACCCCGTGCATCTCCCTTTCCCGTCCACCGTCGGATCACCTCCCCCAGATCCGACGGTCCTTGATCACATCGCGTGCCCAATTACAGTGGTAGGTTACCACTCGATGTCCGAAGGTTTTACCGTCGTACACTGGGATAGGTGGCGGCCTCCCATTGCATCAGGCCGCCCCTGACAGAAACCACCTCCGTACCAAAGGTGGTCCGACGCACAGGGAAAACTGCCCTCCCCTCACATAACAAGAGTGCCACCTCATCCTGCCAGGTCACCTCCACACCACCTCATCCTGCCAGGTCACCTCACCATGCCTGCGCCCAGTCCACGTTCACCCTGCCACGTCACCTTGATGATGTCATCATGCTGACGTCACATCCGCACCAAAGGACCCCATTGCTAACGTCATCATGCTGACGTCATCCGCCGTACTACTGATGTCATGCTGACGTTAGCAGCCAAAAATTCGAAAATTCGCGCAAGAAGAAAAATCGTGCTTCGGAGCTCCAGAATGAGAAACAGAGGCAATTTTCTAATCGCGCATCGCTACGGGAAATAGGCCATATTGGGGAATATTTTGATTCCTTGGCCTATTTTGCACCGAAAAGGCCCGAAATTGCCCGATTTTGCCAAATTAAACCGATTTGAAGACAGGAAGAGACCAGAGACAAAGATTAAAGAGTATCAGATCAAATTCACAGAGAGAAAACACGTCAAAGAGTATCAGAAAGTGGCGGAGACCATCAATGTAGCGGCAAAGAGTATCAGCGAAGATCTTAACAGCGGCCCAAAGCAGGAGAAAATTTAATACCTTCCAGCAAAGTCAAAGAAAGAGGGCGAGACCACTCAAAACTCTCAAATCATGGTTATTGCACATTTAACTCGCACTAGAACAGAACTGCACATCCCAAAGCACAGTTATTCCAGCAATACTACATCGAGGCTCCAAAGGCCAGATTGCACTCCTTTTAATCCAGCTACCTCTGACACAGTTCAATAGATATTTACCTACATTTAATTTTGGCACAATTTTAGGTTTAGAAAGCTCTTTTTGCAGACCTGTTTTAGGTCAATTGTAATAAATAGTTTGAGATATTTGCACTATAAAGACAACCCTGAATAC
>APFE030112724.1:10196-23084 GCA_000404065.3 Pinus taeda
TAAGCAATTTAGAGTATATAGTCGTTTTGATTACTTCCCTCCCCGGTCAAATGTAGTTGTTTTCCTCTAACAGTTAGGTTGACCTATCTTCTTATTTAACCTTCCTCTGAGATCTGTCTCTTCATCTTGTCCTGAAGATGAACAACACTAACTAGTTCGAAATGCATCGACCTAATACTCTCTATGTGATTCTTTCTGAAAATTTTCATGAATTAACAAGTCAATATAAAGTTAAGGAGGATTTGTTTTGGTATGTCTCTTGTAATAAGACTAGACCAAGTTGAGGAATAGGGTTGGAGAATGATTTTGGGTAGTATTGTGTCTAGTTTTGGAGGGTTATTTCTCTTAAGAACATGTCGCAAGTCTCTATGCACTTTCAGGAACAAGGCCAAGCTCCTGGAGCTTGGTTTTGGAGGTATGTTACACTTGACAAGGAGCTAGAACCAAGGCCAAGTTATCACAGAAGTCAGTGCAGGTGGAGGGCTTATAGAAGAGGGTTAAGCACAGTTTTTGGAGGTAGATTGATGCTGATTTTGGAGGTTTTTAGTAGTTGCTACAGGCAGCCCTAACTAGGGTCAAGATTGTAGACCTTAAGACATGCACAAGTTCAAAATTTGTGGGAAAGGATTGACATCCTAGGTATGTTATTTCTCCTTGCAATTTTGGTGATTCATGCTAGGTTGTGAAGTCCAGGTTTGGGACAAAATTGAATAGGAACCTTAAGTACAGGTAAGAGGTTATTAGTAGGTTCCCTAATTGTTCCCTATGTCTAGCATTTGTGAAGGACTACAAGTCTGGAAGGAGTGACAGAAGTATTGGAGCATAAGGAGTTGATCCTCAAATAAGTAGGGTAGACAAGTGGAATAGATTACTAGCCCTAGTTAAGTGGAGTTTCAAAAGTATTCTTCAATGAGATTGGGTAGCCTCCTTTGCCCTAAGACTTTTCTCTTGTGGAGCAACAATGGAGCAAGTAGCAAGCAACATTGTGGAAGTCCCTATGTGCTAGGTCCCTATAATACTAGTGTATTCCCTTATTATTATTGTCATTGTAGCCCCTTATTGTTATTTTTGTGCCCATTTTGTCCCCATATTGTGATTATTGTGCCCCATATAAGCCCACTATTATTATTGTTGTGCCCTTACATTATTATTGTTATGTCGACTTTGACTATATTGTGAGCCCTTAGACTCCTATATACAGAAAGGAGGTCTTGTCATTCGTATCATCCAAGAATTTTTAATCTACATAATGTAAAGGAGTTTTCCCCCTCAAAGCGGCCAATTTTGAAGTCATTGCTCTATATTTCCTTCCATTTTGTGATCTGGTTGCATAACAATTGGTATGAGAGCTTTGGATTCTAGGGTTTCGCTGCTTCAAATAGGCCATCGTGGAATTCTCGCTATAATTTTTTTCTACGAAGTTTCAAAAGCTAAAATTAAAACCCATTGGAGCTGAAAACTTGATGAACCTTGGATCCGAATTTTAGATCTTGTATTGCTATATTTTCGGAGATATGTTCCAAGGACATTAGGGCTTTTGCAAGCTCTCGAATTATATCTCAAACAGGTGACCTGGGGAAAATCGTCAGAACTATCTCTATGAGCATCATTTTGAAATGTTGTAAAACTGTCTGGAAATAGGACAACCTGTAGTTTTCTTTGTATCAGTTTCAGGTTCGAAGGTCGAAAAATTGATCGTGACACTTTGTACAACTTTGATCTACTAAACTAGTCTATAATCAGGTCATGGTGGGAGATTTGGAATAACTCTTTCTTGGAGAATCCAATCATGATCTGACTTGCGGGGTTGGAATGAGGACTCAGAGGGCTACTCTAGGACGCAATTTTAGACATTAGAGATTCGAAATTATAGAGATACAATAGATTCAATATAGAGCTCCTACAAAGCCAAAAAAGGTGTGTAGTCTTTTATAATTTTTTCATAAGTTTGGTTTGAAAAATTAGTTTGAAGGAATTCAAAGGACATAGTGAAGCACAATTATCATTAATTGATGCCCCAAAGAAATCAAATGAAAACACCTAGTAAGAAACCTGAAATTTCTAGCATGGCTCATGAAGAAGAGGAAGAAATGCAACATGATATATCAAAATTACGAGACCAAGTGCAACAAATTTCACACTCAGAAAAAGTAACAAAAGATAAGATGGATGGTTTAAAGAAAGGCATGGAAACTAAGATAGATGGTTTGAAGAATTGCATGGAAGCTAATGTGGATGGTTTAAATAATGGTGTGAAAGCTTAAATGGATGGCGTGGAAGCTAAGATGGATTGTTTAGAAGTAAACATTGAAGAGCTGAAGAAAGACATGGAAGGTTTGAAAGGAGGTTTGGCAAAGTTGCTACAAGAAATTCTTCCTAATGGCGAAAAGGTAGTAGAGGAAACTCATGATGAGAACAAAAGAAATGTCAGTCATGATTTCATAGACTCTAATTTTGGATTGAAGGCCTGCCATGTTCCAAATATTGATATGAGGAAATTTGATGGCAAGGATCCCGTAACATGGATACTATAGATGGAGCAATATTTCGATCTCCATAATGTGAAAAACACACAAAAGGTACGCATTGCAACTTTATATTTGGAACCCAACCAATTTGTATGGTATTGATGGCTTTTCTCTCGTAAACAAATTGTCACTTGTGAAATTTTTATAGAAGAAATGATAGCACATTATGAGGATACAAAAAGAAACACCTTTTTTAGCAAATTGATAAATCTCAAACAAAAAGGTTCAATGGTGGAGCACATTGAGGACTTCCAAAAATTAAATAAAAGGGTAAAAGATATTTTAGAGGAGCATAGGATTGATGTGTTCATCGGGACATTAAAGGATAACATCCAACATGAGGTTCGCCTTTAGGAACTTGATTCATTGGAGAAGGCATTCAGGTTGGCAAGAAAAATTGAAAGAAAAATTATGGCAACAAGGAAGTTGTTGGCTTGATGGGCCCTGACCCAGGTTCAATGTTAAGTAGCATGAAATCCCTACACTATTGGCCCTCTTAGCATCGATCCGCGGAGCGTAGACTGAAGTCTCACCCGAAGTAGCATGGGGGGATGCAGGAACCAAGTTTCTGCACCCTGAGATGGTTGTCATGTCGGTTATATGCCCTAACCCTTCCTTCACATAGAACGATAAGACCTTTAGGGCTTATCAAAGTATTTCTCTTATTCGTCCTTAAAGCCTCTGCGAAAGCGTCTGATCATCCTTCGTGGATCCTAAATAGATAGATGAGGCACTTACGTGCCTTTTTAATTACTCTTACTTCTATATTTACTCAGATTCTTTTAGTTTTGTACTATCTTAACATGTAATTATAATTATCGTGTGTAAACAAATATTCTTACTTGTGTTCATATAACAAAGAGAAACATATAGTTTCACACATCAGAGTAGTATTAGAACATAAACCCAATATTCAACATAACATAATTGCATGCAATTAACAGGAGTAAAATACACAGGTAATTCCAGAATACTTCTCTTTATTGATAATCCAGATTTCCAGTACAGACTCTAACTACCCTGCACACACAACTATAGGGGTCTATGCACTCAGCTGTGGAATTCTACCCTAGGCATCTACACACTCATCTATAGAGCCTCTTCCTACATTAAGACTCTTCACTCTTAGCGCTCACAGACCCATCAACTTACTCATAACTCTACCAAGAACTTATGAACTGCCTTAGACTCTTCTAAGACTCCCTTTTTATACAATCCCATGGTCCGAAAACCAAGGGAGGATCTCATCAAGCTGACACAAACTATCTAAAATAAGGGCAGAAACCCTTTTTGACTATTTACATCTTCGCACTCCGCGACCACAAAATGCGGAGACTTCACATTCTTTACACAGTACTTGGGATTTTAACCCCAAAATTGACCCCAAGGGACCCGTTCCCAATAGGCCCCCAACACAAATCTCATGGCTCACCCCTGATTCACTCTGCAGGTGTGAAGATCTTGTCATGAAGACCTCCTAGCTCCACCTGTACCACTGTGACTTCGGCAATGCACTGTGTTTCCGCCTGCTTCACCTGCTCGACCAGGTGCTCCATCGTTGGTTCTGTGCTGTCTGCTTGTATTTTCTGTTGTGTCGCCTGCAAACTAGCAAATTTCCCTTCAATGGATGCAGTGAGTACATAGGCCTCCTCTAGCCAAGGCCCCAATCTGGCCTTGAGTATTGTCTCCTTGCGCTGAGTTGCATCCATTTGTTCTTTCATCACCTTGGCTTCCTACAACTTCGATAACCTTTGTGTAATGGCGATGGTGCATGTTGTCATTTTAACCTCATCATATCTTTGCTGCAACTCCCACGCATTTGTTTCCATCTTCTTCACAGTGGGATCCTCTTGTAGGTTGGTGACTACTTTGAGTGACTACTCGAATAGCACAGTGCACTCCTTCATGATGGCATCTATAGCTGTTACTGCATCTTTAACAGTGGTCGCTCGCTGCTCTTTAACCTTTGGTGGAGTTAAAGGCTAGGCCCTCAATTTGAGATATATAGTTTTAAGGTTCAGTTCAAACTGAACCTTAGCTAGCTCTATTCTCACTTTGCACACTCCAGCAGCGAGCTTCTGAATTCTCACATCCATTGGTGCATCTTTAGGAATATCGAGCTTTGGCACAGTCCTACATGCCTCAACCGCCACCTTGGTCATCTAATCATTCTTTTCTGTGGAAACCTTAAGAATATTAATGGAAACATTATTCTGTGCAGCCAATTGAGCATTGTTCACCTTCTGCTCACTGATAATGTTCAGGGCGGGCTATTCTCGAGACCGAAGTTGCGCGATCACACCATCTTGCAAGGTGTGAATGCATTCACTTGGAAGCATAGCCAAATTTAACCCAACCCTCTTGAGGGCATTGATAGAGGCCCTGTCAGCTTCTTCTTCTGTAGTTAGCACTCCATCTAGTAGCACTATGGCCCAGGGATCCAACGTGTGCACCATGTCTGCAGCCTCCAACATTCTAGGCACCAAACTAGTTGATGTCGTGCTGCTTTGCCCCACATTGGTCTATACCTGTGACGCCTAGATCTGCAGCTTGTGAAGACCTTTTTGAATGGCATCCAAGGCATGTTTTTGTTGCTGCTCGAACTGCTGCAACAGTTCCGCGGTTGTCTCCCTCACCACATCACCAATGTCGTTCAAATCACCCTCTCTTAAGGTGATTGGGTCGAGGGACATTTTGTTGGCCTTGGACTTCTTCTGTAACCCTACTTTCTCCTACTCCCTGTTGCGCTTAACCCAGAACAGAGTAGTCTTTGGTTCTTCTCCTCCCTGGTCGGATCGCTGCTCTTCCTCTTCTGTCTCCGAGGAAGGATATTTCTGACTCATGTCGAAGTCGCACTCCTTATCTTCTTCCTGCCCTTTTGTCTGGTTTTTGGTAGCACACTTCACTTTGGCTTTGTCCTTATCCTCTTTCTTCCTCTTCTCGGCCAATTGTTCCATCTTTAGACTGGCCTCTTCCTTCTTACGCTTTGCTGCAGGCTTGCTAGACCTAGTTGTCAAGTCTGAGGCCATGTGCCACTCTACTAGCCAGTGGTCGAGGACTATCGCGATCATGTCGTTTGTGGTGAGGTATGGAAGGTCATACCACTTTTTCTCAGCGTCCTTCCATGCTCACATGGAGACACAACGGAAGTCTATCTTGAACTCCACATACTCTACCAACTAGTTAAAGATAGTCGGTGACAACCACTCTTTGTGTTTGATGGCCATGTTGATACTCATCTCCATCAAGATCCAAAATATATTTATATCCTTGACCCTTTGGGGGTCCTTGGTGGCCCAGAGCGAAGCAAACTTCTCTACTTCTGGTACATCCTAGGTGACCGGAGGAAATTGACTATCCTCCAATAACTCCCATGCGACTAGTACTATGGATAGCAGCAACCATGCATAGTGAAAGGTTTTGTTGTGGTTTTGCGCCTCTATGTAGTTTGCGAGGAACTCCCTATAGAGGTAGCGTGCCTAGTTGAATTGTACACCCCCCGCACACTGGGCTGCTAATGATACAACCGATGTTGGCACTTCATCTGTGAGACACTTTCTCATATTTTTCCCTGCTAGGATTTGGGTGGCTACTTTGAACGAGGGGTCAGTTACACTAGAAATGGAGTAGCCACATGACTTCTTGACGAGCTTAAATTTTTCCTTCATTTGCTTAGTGAGGTCACACTCACTTGTCTTTCTACTAAATTCCATGGCTGGACCCTATCGGTCCTTAATGCGGCAACTGAGTGATCCTATGGATCCTTAATGCGGCAGCTGAGTGATCCTATGGATTAGCATGTCAGAGATGGGTATTGGTTCTTCCAACCACAGGCACCCATCGTGCAGAAATCACAGCGATTGTTTGATCACTATCATGGTTATGGGCACGTGGTTGTAATGTGACTCCCATAGCATGTTTAGCAGTCCTTCCTTGTCCACCCCTTTTATCCATTTCCTTGGCTCCAGCATGGTCACACTAGTATCCTTATCAGTCGCTAAGTGGGGAAAGCACTCCGTATCGGCCAAATCCAAATCTTCGAGCTTTAAAAAGGGGACACGCACCAGGCATAATCTTTGAAATGCAATCTTGTCTGGCAGCAATGGTGTATGCAGCGTGACCTTTCTTTGATCAATGTCCTTGGGGACCTTTGCCTTACTTCAGCATGGAGGAATGTATTCGAGTAGTTTATAGATAGGGTCGGACCCTTCAATGTCAACGTCCTCGGTCCCCATGTCAAATGTCATCCCCACCCATATTGATTTCTTCATTGTCTTCTTCAGGTTCTAGGTCAACTATCTTGCCCTTCTCCTGTGCGGTGGGCTTTTCCTTTTGTGGGTGTTTTCCGGGTGACGCTCGCATTGGTGGTGTCACTTTATACTTATCTTTCTTCATTTTCGGACCCTCTTTGTTTGGTGTAGGGCTCGGCTTGGGTGACCTCAGTGATTTGGGTACCTCTGCAGGTACTTCAACACTTGCTATCTCCAGGGCAGCTTCGTCAGCTTCCATTGCTTCTCTAGCACTCACGGTTTCTGCAGTCACCAACATGATACTAGACAACAACTCCTACATTTCCTTTGGAAACTTCTCAAGCGTTGAACTCACTATCAAATCTTCAAAGTACTCATGGTTCATACACGCCTGAGAGCTTAACACCTCAATTCTCAAAATGCCAAGTGTTTTTTGCTAGGCATCCACCTGTAATTTATAGGCATTTTCAAATTCAAATCCAACCGTTCCCCCCAAAATTCATTCATAAATGTTGGATTGGTAGCAGATTTTCAAAGATCTTTCCCTTAAATTCCAACTTAAATTCTCGCCCCCCCTCCATTTATCCATTTTCCCACTGTCAAGTCCTGAACAGTGACCATAATGGTAACTTTCTAGCTTCCCTGCACGGTCCCTTCTTCGATAGCCCAGCTCCCTGCGTATTTTTGCTAATACTATGAAATTCCTTCATTCTGCACTGTTACCCAGGTAGTGTAGTTTATAGTCCTACATTGACTTTCAGCTACGTGGAGTGCTAAGACTATGCTTCCATCATGTATTCATTTATCTAGATTGTCAGTGTATGGCTTCAATCGGCTGCCATTCACGCTCCCTAGGAATAGCTCTCCATTCAACTTTACCAACTAAACTACTCCACCATCAGTAATCTCCTTGATGACATAGGGCCCCAGCCAATGCATCCGAAATTTTCCTGGAAATTTATCAAACTTGTTTTCATATAATAAAACTAAATGATTTACCTTGAAGGTGCGCAGTTTGATGTGCCGATCGTGCCATGCCTTTTCGTGTTCCTTTTGAAGTTGTTGATGGAATCCAGCTAGAAATCTATCCTCTTCAAGATATGTTAGCTTTCCGAGCCTCTCCTCCAGGGCTCCACGATCTTCCATTCCTGTGGATGCCACTATGTGCAGACTAGGTAAAATGTATTCCATCGGCATCACAACTTCTATGCCATAAACTAGTTTGAACAACGTTTGTCCAGTCAACTTCTTGGAAGTCGTTCTATAAGCCCATAGTACCGTGGGCATATGCACATTCCAGTCATTTCTTTGAGCATTGCAAACTTTGGTTAGCATGCTCTCCAATATTTTATTAAACACTTCCACCATCCCATTAGCCTGTGAATGATATGGTGTGCTCTTCTGATGGTAAACTCGAAATTCCTCTATCATCGCGTTGATCTTCTCATTAAGAAAATGCATACTACGATCGCTCATTAAATTTTTGGATAGATAAACCTTGTCATCACGTACTCAAATATGGAATTTGTTGTTGTTGTGCTTGTACAGTCCCTCACAAGCTGTGCCTCCACCCATCTAGTTAAGTACTCAGTCACGGTGATGATGTATCGCGCGCCCGTCTTCTTCCCTGGAGGCTGAATTAGACCCAAAAAGTCAATCACCCACTTCTCGAAGGGCTATAATGATATCTGTGGATTCAGTGATAGTTCATCCCTATGCAAGGGTCTTCCAGTCCTTTGGCATGTGTTGCATGCCCTACAATATGCTTTTGAATCCTTATGCAAGGTCAACCACCACAACCTATGTGTAGAATCTTTTGCGTTGTTGATTTTCCTGCATAATGACCTCTCGTAGCTCCGACATGAGCCTCCGTGAGGATGCTATTTTGTTCAAACTCTGGCACATAATGTCGCAATATTTCGTCTGATCCCATTTTGTACAAGTGCCCTACAATGGCAAAAATGTCTACCGCGCACACCACCAGTTTCTTCTTTTGTTGTTAGTAAATGTATAATATCTTCAAAGTGGTTGTTTGTGATGTGCACTGCAAAGAGTTACGCATTACGAAATCCTTCCTCCACATTAGTAGGATCTTCTCTAGTTTCAATGCGTGACAAATGATCTGGTCCTGCACTCAATCGTCCTGGTTTTACAAGGACTTCAAAGTCATATTCCTAGAACAACAACATTCACCTGCATATCTTGCCCCCTAATACAAGCTTTTTGACTAGGTATTTCAATGCAAAATCATCTGTATACATCTTAAAATGTGAACCCAACAGATAATGCCTAAACTTCTAGAGCGTGTACACCATAGCTAATCCTTCCCGCTTTGTCGGGGAATAATTTTTCTCAGCTTTGGACAACTTCCTACTTGCAAATGCTATAGGGTGATCCAAGTCCCCTTTACTAACCTATGTCAGTACTGCTCCCAGTGCAATACATGACATGTCCACATGCACATGAAATTCCTTCTTCCAATCCGGGAAGACTAGGATCGACGTGGTGACCATTTTCTCCTTTAGCACATCCAAGCTCTTCTAGCATTGTTCATTCCAACAAAACATAACATCTTTCTTTAACATTTTTTCCATCGGTGTGATGATTTGGGCATAGCTCTTGATGAATTTCCTATAGTATGTTGTATGCCCCAACATTGCGCATAGTTGTTTCACACTCCTTGGTGCTTCCAAATTGACTATGACCGTCATCTTCATATGGTCTACCATCAAGCCTTGTCTGCATAACACATGACCCAACAAGATCCCAAAATGGACACAAAACAAGCATTTCTTCAGATTGAGCACGATCTAGTACCTCCGGCATGTATCTAGCATCATGCGCAGACTTGCCACATGGTGCTTTACCAATCCAAACACTATCCAATCATCAAATTATACCTCCATAAATTTGTGAATGAAATCCATGAATGTCGTGATGACTACGCACGAAGAGATCATCAGCACATTCTTCAGCACAAAAGGCATCACCATATCCTAGAAGCATCCCCATTCAGTTGCAAAGGTCATCTTACTTCTATCTGTTCGAAATAATACTGAGAGGGGGGGTGAATCAGTATTATCAAATTATTTTCAATATACCTTCCAGATAATAATGAACAAGAACAAGAAAAATAGACAGGCACACCAAAT
Source organism: Pinus taeda (assembly GCA_000404065.3). NCBI lineage: Eukaryota > Viridiplantae > Streptophyta > Pinopsida > Pinales > Pinaceae > Pinus > Pinus taeda. Next base: position 20,127 of record APFE030112724.1, read on the forward strand.
AACACTAGATATAAGGTGGAAACCCAATGTGGGTGAAAACCACCTGCTGCAATATGTCTCTATCTTCTTTCAATTAGAAACTTCTTTTACAAGGATTTTGTACTAGTGCAGTCCTTTACTAGTACGCAGGCTGCAACCTGCAAAGAGCTACAACTCTCTCTCATTTTCCAGTCTCTCCTCGAAGGGAGCTACAACCCCCTTAGCTCTTTTACTTCTTTAAGGACCAAGTTTCATAAATTTTCAGACTGGATCCAAGAAGATCAAATAATCATCAAGTACATGTAAATCACCCAATCTCCTTATACAATCAACCAATGAATCACCTAACTCTTCAGAATGCTGTAAACAGAAAATTATTACCAGAAATCTAAACCCAGAACTTTGCAGTAATAGATGAAAGACAACCAACAAATGTTTCAAGATAAGTCCACAACTTCACGAAGAGGGGCCTGTGAATATCTGCACTGGTTGGTCTTCTGCTCTGCATATCTCCGCACCACTCGTTCTTCTGTCCTGCGTACTTCAACTCAGATCCGCACCTGCACTGTCTGCCTGACTATGTACCTCCACACTATGACTTCTTCTGCACTGTGTACCTCGCACTGTGCCTTCTGCTTTGCTGCGTACCCCCGCACTGTGCTTTCTCCTGCGCTGTGTACCTCACACTACGTCTTCTGCTACACTGCGTACCCCCGCACTGTGCTTTCTCCTGCACTGTGTACGCCCGCACTCACGCCGTGGATCGCCTACGAACTTCTGATTACGGCCAAATTAATAGTCCTCCAATGTGCCACAGTCACTCAGATCCACAGATCTGTTCATGCGCCCGAGAGATCACGACTTATCAATAGATTCACCTTAAGTTTTCTCCTTGATTTAGATCTAGCTTTTAAAACCAATCACCCAAAATTTCAGATCTTAAGATATTCAAATTTCACCAGTACATAGCCAAGTGATCTCCTTTCCTTTTATAGGAAAGCCTTTACTCAAACCATGATCCAAAACCATAAGTAATCAATACTAGGAGCCCAATACCTTGGATCAATACTTTTAGATGCAAAACCATGGACCAAAACCATAGGATCAAATAAGTCGGGCTAAATACCATGGACCGTTCATAAAGATTCCCATGTGCACACGCTTTTCTGCATTAGAGTGAGTGAAACTAGGGTCCGCACCTTTTGAACGGAGTACCTACGTGTAAGTCTGCACTTCTTGGTCGACGTACCTACGGGTCCACATCTTCTCTTAGGATCACCTGCGAGTATCTCATTTTCCATGATTTTGAGTGCCTGAACTGAGATCTGCCACTTGAGTGAGTTGCCATCAAGTACAACATCTCTATCATAGAGCCAAACCAGAATCATAATGCCAATAATCTCCCCCTTTGGACTTGATGGCAACCTCAAGATCCTCAACATCATTCTCCCCCTTTGACATCAAGGGAAAAGGGTTATGCTCCCCCGGATAAACGAGATCTGCAAAAGGAAAGAAATATCTGCAAGAAGGACCACAATCCACCATAAATGACCGTGAAAGAGATAGAGACATATTGCAGCAATGTTTAGATCAGCATCCATCTTCTCCTTCTGGGCTACCATAATGCCAACAATGCATTGTATGTGCTCCCCCTGAACCAGTGCCATTCTATCTTCTGCCGATCCAACAAATGTACGCGTATATCCCATATGAAACTCGCGTACAAACAATAGATGAGATTCAACAACAAGATGATTCATCAACTACCCCCAGCTTTTTCCTGAGGTATTCAAAGGTCTCCCTGGGCAATGGTTTGGTGAGTATATTAGCAACTTGTTCCTTAGAAGGAACATACTCCAACTTGACCTTTTGTTCAAGCACTTGTTCCCTGAGAAAGTGATACTTGATTGGTATGTGCTTGGTCTTTGAATGCATGACTGGGTTTTTTGAAATGCTGATTGCACTTGTATTATCACATAAGAGGGAGATAGGTGGTGTACAAGTGATTTGAAAATCCTGCAAGGTCTGCATCATCCAAAGGAGTTGAGTGCAGCACGATGCAGCAGCCACATATTCCGCTTCAACTATAGATAAAGCAATCGAAATCTGTTTCTTGCTGAACCAAGATACTAATCTAGAACCCATAAAGAATGCACCACCACTTGTGCTCTTCCTGTCATCCACGCTTCCGGCCCAATTTGCATCTGTATAAGCATGAAGTGTGAGATTTTTATCTCTAGGATACCATAAGCCATAGTTTTGAGTTCCTTGAAGGTGCTTAAAGATTCTCTTCACTGCCTGAAGATGAGTTTCCTTTGGATTTTCCTGAAATCTTCCAACTATTCCCACTACATGCATGATGTCTGGTCGGGTACATGTCAAATAAAGTAGACTTTCAATCATATACCTGTAGGTTGGTTGATGCACTGTTGTTGATTCATCATTTGCACTGAGGCTGCATCCTGTGACCATGGGGTACATACTTTTGCATCTTCCATGCCATATTTCTTCAAAACCTGCTTGGGATACTTGATTTGAGAAAGAAGATCCCACCTTCATTTTGTTGGATTTGTAATCTAAGAAAATATGTCAGTTCTCCAAGCAAAGACATTTCGAATTCTTTCTGCATCACCAAGGCAAAGCTTTGACTCATAGCTTCTTCATTGCTGCCAAAGATAATATCATCTACATACAGAACAAGTATTAGCAATTTGTCATGTTCAATTTTTATATAAAGATTGCTATCTGCTGATCCTTTTGAAAAACCTTGTTGATGAAGGTATTTGTCCAAATGGTAGTACCAAGCCCTTGGAGCCTGTTTAAGACCATAGAAAATATTTTTCAGTCTGCATACAAGATTTGGATCATTCCCAAGAATGAAACCATCTGGCTGCTCAATGTATACTTCTTCTTCTAAGTCTCCATTCAGAAAGGTTGATTTCACGTCCATTTGAAATACTTTGAACTTCTGAAAGCTTG
>APFE030112724.1:42035-56999 GCA_000404065.3 Pinus taeda
TATGGTTGCAAAAATGCTAGAGGCTGGTATAATTCAACCTAGTCAAAGTTCTTTCTCTGCTCCAGTAGTATTGGTGCACAAGAAGGATGGATCATGGTGCATGTGTTTAGATTATAGGGAGCTCAACAAGCTCACTATTACTTCACCAAGTTGGACCTTCATTCAGGATATCATCAAATCAAAATCAAGGCTAAAGACATTATGAAAACAACATTTAGAACTCATGAGTGTCATTATGAATTTTTGGTCATGCCTTGTGGCTTTACCAATTCACCTTATACATTTCAAGGTTTGATGAATTCCATTTTCAAACTCTTCCTTAGAAAATTTGTGTTAGCATTTTTTTGATGATATATTAATCTACAACAAGTCTTGGAAGGATCATGTTCAACATGTTGAGAGAGTGCTCAAACTATTGGAGGAGAAACAATTATATGAAAAACGTCCAACTGTTTCTTTGGAGTAGAAGAGGTGGAATATTTGGGTCATATTATATCTCATGAAGGTGTTAAGGTAGACCCTAGAAAAATTAAATCCATTAAGGAATGGAAAATCCCCACATCCATAAAGCATCTACGACGATTTATCAAGTTGACAAGGTATTATTGCAAGTTTGTTAAGAATTATGGGAGAACAACAACACCTCTAACAACATTACTAATGAAAGATGCAATTTCTTGGACTCCAGAAGCAACAAAAGACTTCGAACATCTTAAAGAGGAAATGTGCCAAGTACCGGTCTTAGCTACGCCAGAATTCACAAAAACCTTTATTGTGGAATGTGATGCCTTAGGAAATGGAATTGGCAATGTTTTAGTGCAAGAAGAAAGACACATTTCTTTCGAAATTCGTCCAATCAAAGGAAATTATTTACACAAAGCTATTTATGAGAAGGAAATGTTGGCAATGATACATGCACTTAAGAAATAGCGAACTTACCTAATGGGAAGACACTTCAAGGTAAAAACAGATCATGATAGTCTTAAATACTTTTTAGAACAAAGATTATCTTCTAAAGAGCAGCAAAAATGGGTCACAAATATGTTGGGTTATGACTTTGAAATCATCTACAAAAAAGGGAAGCAAAATTTTGTTGCAAATGCACTCTCAAGAAAGGATGAGGATGTGGAAGCATTGCTTAGTGCCATTTCTATTATCCAGCCAGATTGGATAAATGAAGCAAGGGATTAATGGAAGAATGATGAAGAAGTGTGGGCACTCATTCAAAATTTACAACAAGACCCCAGCACATATGATACATTTAGCTAGAAAAATGATTCATTTTGGTACAAAGATTGCTTATACCTCTATAATAATTCCCAACTCAAAAAAAATATTCTTATGGAATTGTACACCTCTCCCTTAGGAGGGCACTCAGGATTTTTAAAAACTTACCAAAGGGTTAAGAAGGAATTTTTTTAGGATGGCCTTACATTCGATATTCAAAAGTTTGTGGTGGAATGTTTAGTTTTCCAAAAAAAAATAAATTTGAAACAATTAATACCCCGAGTCTATTACAAGCTTTATCCATTCCAAGTCAACATTGGGAGGAAGTTTCAATGGATTTTGTCACAGGTTTACCCAAGTCCAAAGGAAAGAGTGTCAAGATGGTGGTAGTTGATAGACTTACCAAGTGTGCACACTTTTTTGCATTATCTCATCCCTTTAAATCTAGTATAGTTTCTATTGAATTTATGGAAACAATTCAAAAGTTGCATTGAAAGCCAAAGATTATTCTAAGCGACAGAGATACCATTTTCACTGGAATTTTTTGCACAAAATTATTTTCTTGTTTGGGTATTCAGTTAGCTCATAGCTCATCTTATCTTCCTCAATTTCATGGGAAAACTAAAATAATGAACAAATGTTTGGAAGGATATCTCTGTTTCTTTGTATCTGATAAACAAACACAATGGGTCAAATGGTTTCCTCTTGCTGAATGGTGTATAACATTTCCTTCCATACTGCAGCAAAAATGACCCCATTTATGGAACTTTATGGATATCATCCATTATCCATCACATCATATTTAAGATACAATTCTAAGGTTCAAGCAATGGAAGATCACATCGAGCAGAAAAAATATGTTCTCCAACTCTTAAAGGATAACCTCACTTTGTCATAAAATAGAATGAAACAATAGGTGGATCAACATCGTAGCGAAATAAGTTTTGATGTAGGTGATTGGGTATTTCTACGGCTACAATCATACAAACAAATATCCCTCAAGCAAGCTAAGAAGGATAATAAATTATCACCAAAGTATTATAGTCCATACAAGGTGTTGCAAAGGATTGGTACTATGGCATACACATTGGAGCTTCCTACAACTTCCTGAGTGCACCCAATTTTCCATGTTTCATGCTTAAAGAAGGTTATAGGTGAGAAGCTCCTAGTTCAAACAATATTTCCAAAACTTGATGTGGAAGGAAATATCATATTCGAACTTGAAGTAGTTATAGAAACAAGAACTTGACAGCTACAAAATCGATTAATTTTAGAGTATCTCATCAAGTGGAAGAACTTACCCGTCGATGATTCCACATGGGAGGATGAGAATTTTATATTAAAGCATCCAAAAATACTCAAGCATTAAGGAAAACACTTTTTTGAAGGAGAGGGGCATGTTAGGTCCCTATAATACTAGTGTATTCCCTTATTATTATTGTCATTGTAGCCCCTTATTGTTATTGGTGTGCCCATGTTTTCCCCATATTGTTATTATTGTGCCCCATAGAAGCCCACTATTGTTATTGTTGTGCCCTTATATTATTATTGTTATGTCGACTTTGAATATATTGTGACCCCTTAGACTCTTATATATATAAAGGAGGTCTTGTCATTTGTATCATCCAACAATTGTTCATTTGTGTAATGTAAAGGAGGTTTCCCCCTCGAAGAGGCTAATTTTGAAGTCGTTGTTCTATCTTTTCTTCTACTTTGTGAGATGGTTGCATAACACTATGTGTTACCTTATTGATGGACTAAGGAGTAGCTAGAGGGTAAAGTTGATTGAGCTGAGTTCAATGACCTAAAGGAGTTGTGCTCATTGATAGAGGAAAATTGAGGAGCTTCAAATTTGGAAGAAAAAATAATCGTAGATGTGTTTAGTGTATGTGGACTAAAAAGAGCTGAGGAGTGTGCTACATTAGAAAATAAGTCAACTGTACTTTGTTTAGGGTATATTGGTCATCAAAGTGAATGACACCAAGCCCTAATATTTTCTTGTATCATGATGATTGTAGGAGGGACATAATCCCTTGTATGGGAGCCCTAGATTATCATATTAAATATTGTTAATATAACAAAGTTGGGCTGAAAAAGTTAAAAAAAAAAATTATTGTGTACTAATTGATTCACTGTTGTGATTCTACTATGCAAAGTAGTATTATAGTGTAATTTAAGTGTGTTTGCGTCAAATATTCTATGACTCAAATCAAAGCCTTGAGTGTTATGGAAATTCAACATGTAATCAGAGCTAAGTTTGAAGAGCGAGTGAATCAGAGTGTGTACAACAAGTATAGATCAAGAGGGAGTTGGTCCCATTGTTGTTGAAGGACTAATAACAATGGTGAAGTTGTTGGTTGGTCTATGATATGAGGAAAGGTTGGATGGGATGTCTAACTATAGTTTGTGGAAGGAAAGGATCAAGTTAATCTTGATGGTAAACAAGATCTAGGAATTTTCCGACAAGGAGTTCAAGAAACAGACTGGCCCTAAAGATCATGACGTGTATGAGGAGTTGGATACAAAGGCCAAGTTGATAATCCTAGATGGTGTCAAAGATCACTTGATACCTCATGTGTCTGGGAAGAACATTTCACATGAGATGTGGAAATCTCTTCAGGATCTATTCTAGAATAAGAATGAGAACCGACTATTCGTATTGAGGGATAAGTTGAAGATGACCAAGATTATGGATGGAGAAGCAATAATTTCATATCTGGTGAGATTGTCTCAGGTTCGAGACGAGCTTGCCCCCATTAGTGATACTATTACAGATTCTAAGATGGTGAGGATTTCTTTGAAGGGTTTTACTGAGGAATGAAAGCCATTCATTAAAGGGATCGACGCCAAAGAGAAGTTTCCATACTAGAACAGGTCGTGGGGTGAGGAATTTTACCAAAAAGAAGAAGTATTATGATGATAATGTGGTTCTTGCAAGGAGGATGAAGGGAAATAAAAAGGAAGTGAGTAACCTAAAGTGCTTCAATTGTTTTGGTATCTCTCTTGCGACGGGACTAAGATGAGTTGAGGAAGAGAGATGGAGAACAATTTTGGGTAATATTGTGCATGGTTGTGTAGGGTTATTTCTCTTGAGAATGTGACATAGGATATGTACACTTTTAGGAAGGAGGTCGAGCTCTTGTAGCATGGTTTTGGAGGGTTGTTAGGCCTAATAAGGAGTTGGATTAGGGGTCGAGCTATCAGAGAGGGAAATGCTAGTGGAGAGCTTGTAGAAGAGGGTTAAGCGTAATTTTTGGAGGCATATTGAAGCTGAGTTTGGAGAGTTGTAGCAACTACTACTGGAAGCCATAACAAGGGTTGAGATTTCAGACCTTAGAACATGCACAAGTTTAGAATTTGTGGGAAGTAATTAATGTCCCAGGTATGTTATTTCTCCTTCCAAGTTTGGTGATTGATGTTAGGTGTTGAGGTCCAGGCTTGGGACAAAATTAAAAGGGAAACTTAAGTACAGGTAGGAGGTTGTTAGTAGTTTCCCTAATTTTTACCTAACTCCAACATTTGTGAAGGACTACAAGTTTGGTAGGAGTGGAAAAACTATTGGAGCCTAAGGAGCTGATCCTTGAAGGAAGTAGGGTAGCCAAGTGGGGTATATTAATAGCCCTAGTTCAATGGAGTTCCAGAAGTATTCATCAGTGAGATTGGGAAACCTCATTTTCCTTAAGACTTCTCTCTTATGGAGTAGAAGTGGAACAAGTAGTGGGTGAAATTGTGGAAGTCCCTGTGTGTTGCATTCTTGATGGAGTAGGGAGAAACTAGAGGGAAAACTTGATTGAGCCAAGTTAAGTGACCTAAAGGATCTGTGCTCACTGATATAGATAGATTGATGAGCTGCAGATTGGGAAGAAAAAGGATCGGAGATGTGCTCAAGGTACGTGGACTGAATGGAGCCGAGGAGCACACTACATTAACAAGTAAGTCAATTGTACTTTGTTTTGGTTAGATTGGTTGTCAAAGTGATTGACACCAAGCCCTAGTATATTCTTGTATTAGGTTGATTGTATGAGGTACATGATCCCTCATATAGGAGTCCTAGACTGTTGTATTAAAAATTGTTAATATAACAAAGTTGGGTTGAAAAAGTTAATAATTGTCTATTGTGTACTAGTTGATTCACTATTGTGTCTATTTCATTGTGTAAAGTAGTACTATTGTGGAATTTGAGTGTGTTTTTGTTAGATTCTTGAGTTCCATGGAAATTCAACACAAAGTGACCATCCATACAATGTACAAAAAGGGTAATTTGATTAAGTAGGATCTCCTTAATCCAGTCAAATAATCAAAAATCTAATATGGTATAAAGTAACATCACATCACTGGTATTAATATAGAAAAATAAAAATTAAAAATTAAAAAAAAAATTATATATACCAAAACTAAAGTTTACAATGAATTATCCCAAATACCTTTGAACAATGGTAAGTTATTCTAAGTTTTTGAATATTGTTCGGGCCCCAAACTATAAAAGGCACATTGCTTCTTCCTAGACAATAGTTGCTTCATTGCTAAAATCATATAACCTCTCCTTCTCAGAGAGATAGAGCCACATATCCTGAATCATTTACAAAGTACAAAAAAATGAGTTTGGAGCTCAAAAGATCATGACATCCACAATGTGAACCATGGGATAGTACATCAAATAAGTCCATAGTGATGGTAGTCGGGTTTTGACATTATTACCAAAAACATATAACAAGGCACTTTCTAATGATAGTGACACTTTAAAAAAATAATAATAAAAAGAAGTAAACTCAAATGGTGTTCCATTCTAGATAGATAATCTAGTTTTGCATATCGAAATGGAATTAATACTCATTAAATGTATCATGGTATGTTCCCTCCACTATCATAATAATAATTGCAGTTAGCATAACAAGGCTTAGTTGTGTGCACAATAAACATTTGGAGAGGCTTATTTGTGTCTGATAAATGTTTCAAAATCCTTAATTTTGTGTTTAGTGGATATTGGCAGTTGGGTGTTATCAATTTCATTTATATCTAAGGATATTCATTTCCTCTCATGGGACTTTGGTAATATTCCCTCTGGTAGATATATTATGCTTAAGTTAAATTAGCAGCTAATCCACTAGATTTAATTTTGCACTACAATCTCTTAGGAAATTATGTTAAATTTAATTCATAAAAGGTGGAAACATAATGGAATTGAAATTGGCCAAATCATAAAGAAAAAAAAGAAAATCGAAAAGAAAACGAAAATGAAAAGAAAATCAAGAAATGACATAAAAATAAAGAATGCATTATAGTGTTGAAGGCTCAAGTATTTTTCTAAAGTTTTCTTTTCTAAATTTACATTTTACCCAAATAGAATAAATATGACGATACACCCCAATCTTGATGAATTGTTGTTCTTTATAATGTGGGTAAACTTATATCTACAACTATTTGTGCATTGTATAACATGGTTGAAGAACTGTACTAAAAATTGATTTTGGGAACGCATTCAATTGGATGATTCAATCAGAAGACTAAAATCCTCTTTGTGTCTCTACTCACTATCCTTGTAGGTAAACTATGGCGAGAAATGTGAGATCTTGAAAGTGATTACAAGCCATTTATTGAGCAAAGCTAATGGGATTCGATAGGAGAAGAGAAGCCATCATGCAAACGTTAAGTGGCATTAATGCTCTTCCTCCAAAAGTTCCCTCGTCTTTTTATGCATTCATCTAGTTCTGCATATGCAAAGATAATATAGTTGTTGGGTTTTGTAGGTTAAAATTTTCTCCAAAATTTGTGCTCTTCCCTTGTTCCAAATTCAAGTTGTCGTGGGTCCTTGAAGTATTTTGTTATGAGCTTGTATTTGGAACTGGTACTATAGTAGCGAAATCCAAAACTAGGTGTTCAGGTTGGTTGTGGGTTCTACAAAGGGGAAAATAGAATACGAAAGAAGCCACAATGCCACGGGTCGAGCGGCATGAAGAGATGGTGAGTCTGAGCTAAGAGACCATGGAGGAGATCAGGTGGAGAATGGTCATGGAATTTGCAAGCAACATGGAGGTGTGGCAGGAGGTCGTCGAGGTGAAAACCACATTGATGATGTAGAGTTCTAGGGAGGACAGAACCATGATAGCAGACCCCCTCTTTCATACACAAAAAGGACACCCCCTCAATTTTTGTCGATTTGGGTGGTTAATTGTTCTTTGTCAGATTTGAGGCCTAGAACTGGGAGGAGAAACCACGATAGCAGACCCCCTCTTTTGTACATTGAATGGAAACTCCACTTTCCATCGATTTGGATATTTATTATTATTCATCATATTTTAAAACAAATAATTTTTTTAAATAAAGAAAAAAGGAGAGAAAAAAATACTAGCGATGACATTTCCTAAATATTTATTGGAAAACTTCAACATATGAATCCTAAATTTAGGAACAATATTAGTGTATTGATAGAGCCATTGCTAATTCTAAGGAGATACATGGTTCAAACTCTCTCCCTCCATGTTAAAGCAGATTTTGGGGTTCATAATTACCCATTGCAAATAAATTAAATGGCCATCATGACCATCACATAGGAGAGGAAAACACAAAGTACCATTTGCATCCAAAACATGTATTGGAAGACTTAGCCATATACCCAACCTGTCCTCCAAAGTCCCTAAACCTAGCGATGATCTAATGGTTTATTGGTAAACACATTGTTATTGTATGTTGTGAAGAAGTGCAAGCTCAAAAATATCTCTACCAATAAATTAACTGGCCATTGTTATTGTTGCATAGGAGAGGAATCTACAAAGTATCATTTTCATCCAAAGAATGTATTGAAAAACTTAAGCCATATACCCAAACCGTCTTCCACTCACCCTAAACCTAGGGATGATCTAATGGTTTATTGGCAAACACATTTTTAATGAATGTTGTGAAGAAGTGAAAGTTCAAAACTCTCTATGACCATGTGAAACCCTTCCCAGTTATCACTGATCAATCAAAAGAAAAATGTACCAATTACAAAAAAAAGGAAACTTAGAAATCATTTTATCTTTTAATTTTCCTGTAATATTGTTAAAATGTTTGAAACTTGATGTTATCAAGGTTCAAAACTCCCATGGCTATATGATTAAAAACCTAAAGGGCATAAAAAATAAGGCACATACACAGAATCAAACCCTGAGCATGGCCAAGGCTTACAATGTACTTACAAGGTTCTCACCCTTAGAAAATAATTTGACATTTGAAGCAATAGATAGACATGATTCTTCAAAGAGAAAATCTGTAGGATAAAGTACCAAAAGGTGGCCATTTTCAAAACCCCAAACATCATCTACCCCAGGCCACCCTATTGTTGTCGTTTCCTACTAGCAAGTGCAACGTCTTGGTTGCCTCTTGCAAGTGATGCCATGATTCTTAATAATATTAATGAATACCACTCCTTTCAAAATGCTCAGACTGACTCACGGATTGAAATTGATGCAAACACTGAAAAACAATGAATGGGGTTTTGGGCAAAAAGAGGAAAACTGAACTCACAAGGAAGCATTGTCCAAGTGTGAGTCAAAAGTTGACATGAATTTTTTGTACTTTCCACCTGTCGCAAAATCTCGCTCAAATTTAATGTGCTTGGAAATATCACTCAAATTTAATGTTCTTGGAGGGATTATATTTTCCCTAATTTAATAATAATAGGATGCATTTACGTTTTCATCAATATTAAAATGGTGTAAAAGACTTTTATCTATTAACAATAGTCTTGGTGATCTGAATTTAAATAGGAACGCAAAAAATACAGAGATAAACCATATACACAAAGATGCAGCGAAATTAATACTTCGTTTCATTAACGGAAAATACTGAAATATGCTTACAACTGAAAATAGAAATATACCAGCTAGGGCGATGGTAGCTTATCTCTGAGAAGAGATGTGGCGGCTACATGCCTCGAACTGTTCTGAACTGTGTTACAATGAGGCTCGAAGGCCTATTTATTTTTGAGAAACAATGGAAAACCCTTCACATTCCAAAACCTAACCCTAGAAGATGAAACGCCAAATTGTGGGCCCCGTTTTTGGGTAAGTTAGTACATCAACTTCTCGGGGTCGCGAATCGGTCGTATTATCTCCGTTTGACGCACATGATAGCCCGTTGGAAAGATCTCTTCAAGGACTACGAAAGAAAAGACGATTTTTTGACCAAAATATTGTTGGCAGTAGATTTCCCAAAAAACATCGTTTAGGGCCTCAAAACGGCTCCGAAAGTTTAGGACCCGAAAAACTGCTAAAAATAGTAAATTGTGCTATAATTAAGGAAACTGAAAAACTAAAAGAGACAGTTGTGGGGGTCCAAATGGGATAGGTGGGTTGCCACCAACATCCACTTGGATCACTTGGTGTAAAGTTTTATTTATTTAGTTTAAAACATGTAAACTTAGAATTTGATTTCCATCTTCAATTTAATTTTAATAAAAAATAAATCACATGCAAATTTATTAATTTATATTTTTTGAATAGTGGAAAACCCTATTATAACTCAGTTTTGAAAAGCTGAAGCAGAGCTTCCTCACATCAACCAGAGATATGCGTGGACTGCGCGACTCCTTTTCGCTTCTCCAACACGCCTTACAATCTCACAACTCAGATGTTCTTGGAACAAACAGTCCTCGGACTGGCGGCCCAGCAGGCTTCAATATTATTCAAAATAAGATTACACACCATAGATAGCCTCAAGTCAAGAGCTTGTCTAGCCTCTGATCTTTGAGAGCTCAGAATACAATTACACACTCACACTCAAAACTCACGATCACGCTAGGATTGGAACTATTATGGGAAATTTAGCCACAGGTTGTCAGTATGGAACAATATATCCTGATTATGCCATCATCCTGAATGATGTACATTTAAAAGATTGTTGGAAATTGTTAACGGGGTTCAAGGGATAAATATGGCAGAAGAAAGTGAATATCTTTCTATAATTGGGCAAGCTTCATTTCAGCTTACAAATACTGCACACCCAAAGTTGAAACAGCCTGTTTTAAAAGATTGTGTCACCGTTGGCCTATCTAATGCTCAAGTCGAAGGTGTTTTGTATGATCCTGCTGAATTACCCAGAAATTGGTATTTCCAATATAAATCCATAGCTGATGAGAAAAAGCCTGAACTAAAAGTAAAACGAGTTACTATTGACAATGGCCAAGTTAAATTAATTCCTCCAAAGCCACAAGTATCTCGTCCGATCACTAGGCAGAAAATATATGTATTTCCTGTTGCTCCAACTGATGTTGCTTCTAGCAGTCATAATTTACCCACTTTCCAAGAAGTCGGTCAGACTGAGCCTGTATTATCCTCCAATGAATTGTATATACCAGAATCAAAGCCCTTTTTACCCACTGTAAATAAGATGCATCGCATAGGTTATTTCCCTCCTGTTGAAGAATGGTAGTTTGCCAATCGACGATATGTCAAAGGTGGCAAGTGGCCTCCTCGTACCAAGTTTTGTACTACTTCTTCATCTTCTCGACAACCACCCACCCGTGCAGATTGTGCTCCATTAATAGAACATAATGCAAAAAATACAAATGATCTTGATCAGGTATATCAGATCGGAAATTATTTAACCACATGGTGTGCTCATGCTGAAGACGTTTTAGATGATTTGGGAAGTCAAAGTGAACTAATTCTAGCAAATCTGAAACTCCTACAAGAAGAACAAACAGCTGATCAGCAGTGCAGAGAAGAAAAAGAAAGAAGAAGAAGAGAGAAAAAGAAGAAAGAATCACAGCCTCCAAGGTTTTCTAGAACTATGGAAATCCCTCAGAAATGGGAAACTAGTGATTCTCAAGAAGAAATAGCTAAGTCTAGTAACAGCCAAGTCAGTTTTAAAAGAGAAAAGCCCGTGTCAACTTTAGCTTTGAAAAACAAAAATGAATTGGCTACTTTTGAGAATGCTGCCACTTTATTTCCATCATTTATAATGCCTTCTTTGCAGAAAGCTAACATGCATAAAGAACCAAAATATCCAAGATTAGAAGAAGATTTATTTGCTGCTAATTCATCTGGGTATGTTTTGGATCTAGATAAGTCAAAAAATCCAGCTGAATCAATCAGAATATGGATTGGTGCTTTATACCAGATGCAAGTAGTGTCTAAATTGGATAATTTCTCAATATTCTTGTTAGCAGAAAAATGAATGGCAGGTATTGTATGGGATTGGTGGTTCTCAGCTACAGCCGAAGAAAGATAGAATGTAGCACTAGCAGGTTTAGCTACATTAGAAGTTTTGTTGCTTACCCTATTTGTTCCTGAACCTAAAGATGAGTTAAAGCAAATAATTACTGATCTAACTAGGATGGAGTTGAAAGATCCAAAAGATCTGGATCAGTTTGGGTCGGAATATATGGCTAAAGTCTTTAAAGCAAAAATGAATAATGACCCTACTCAAAAAATTGCTTTCTTATCAAAACTACCTGGAAATTTAGGAGACATGATAATGAAAGATATAGAAGTTCAGAACAAAAAGATTGAACAAATCTATTGGATAGATCTCCTATTCAGGTGTCAGGAAAAAATCAAATATTTATGTTGGCAAAAACAGGTTCATAATGTTTCTCCAAATCTGAATGTATGTCGCTCTGTATTACCCTGGACTCCTTTCAGGAAAAGAAAAGCTAAGAAATATGGTAAATACAGACCAAAAAGAGTTGCAAACCCAAGAAGACCATTCAGAAAATTTAAATATGTTAAAAAGAGGAAATAGCCAAAAAGAGATAATGCTTGCTTTATCTGTAAGCAAGAAGGACATTTCGCTAGAAAATGCCCCAGGAGTTCCTCAAATAAATTGAAACTCTGTTTTGAGATTGATGAATTTGCAGATAATTGGTCAGTAGTTGGTTCAAATGATGAGGTATCTGATGTATACATTTTGACTGATGCTTCACTATCTGATACTGAATCTCTTGATGAAATCAGCCAAAAAATGAATATTTATTCTTCTGATTTTGAAAATGAACATAGTGAATGTGAATGGGAAGAAGAACATCATTATAGTGATGAAACTGACACAGATGATTACACAGAAGAATACTCAGATAATTCTTCTGAAGAAACTATTACTCCAGAAGACTTAAAGGACTCATTTCCCCGTTTTCATTCCTTGCCTCCACAACCACTTGTGAGTTCTTTGTGTCCATATCCTAAAATAGTTGCGTCTTCATCATCATCACTTCCTGTAAATAATACTGCTCTATATGAAGAAAATGCTTTTCTGAAAAAGATAGTCAAATCCAGTAATCTGTTGTACATTCCTGTTGAAGTTCAAGTCCGTGGTGAATGGATCAGTGTTGATGCTTTTATTGACACTGGTGGTTCAAATAATCTTGCACGCCCATCTCTTTCTAAAGGGTTATGGAAGCCTCTGCAGCATATTCTTGTTTCAGAAACAATTGGTGGATCAGTTAACCTTACCCACTATGTAGATAACATTTCTTTGAAACTTGGGGGGGTTACTATCAAAATCTCTGCTATCCAGCATTATGATGCTTCTGCAAGTATATTTTTAGGAATGCCATTTATCAATTCAGTACTGCCTGTAACAATAAGTGAAGATAAAATCATCTGCAATGTTAAAAAGAAAGTAGTTGTTGTTCCAAGACTAACAATGGCAAACTCAGAAGCCAGAAAAGAGCAGAGTCAAAAGAAAGTAGGTTCTAAGAAAGTAAAGAATGAGTCTCATGATTGGAAAGAAGTATTAATGATGTATGAGGCAAAATCACAACCTACTCAAAAAGCCAATAGAGATCCCAATTGGACTGTTGAACAAACCAGTCTACATGAAGAATTATTAAAATGTTGCTCTAACAACCCTCAGGCATTTTGGACTACAGAAAGTCCACGTCAAGAAATAATAACACTGCATGACAATGGGGTAACCGGTAAATTGATACCATGCACTCCTGCTGAAGAAAGAGAAATGAGAAAGCAGATTCAAGAATTGCTAGATCTTTAGCTCATTGAAAGAAGTGAATCTCATTACTCTTGTTCTGCATTTCTTGTCAGAAATCATTCAGAAATTGTTCGTGGTAAAGATAGAATGGTTATTATCTACAAGCCATTGAATGCAATAACCAAAAGCTTTAATTATCCGATGCCTAGACAAGAAACCATTATGTAGAAAATTCAAGGAAGTAAAATTTTTAGCAAATTTGATATGAAATCAGGCTATTATCAGATACAGATTGCATAAGAAGATCGCCACAAGAGTGCTTTCACACGTCCTGCAGGTTTCTTCCAGTGGAAAGTCGTTCCTTTCGGTTTGAAGAATGCTCCTGCCTTCTTCCAAAGAAGAATGGATCATATCTTCAGTAAATATGATTTTATTGTTGTCTATATTGATGATATTCTTGTACACAACTCAGATTTAGAATCTCATTTGAAACATTTGAGGAGTTTTCTTGAAGAGGCCAAAGCACATGGTCTTGTTTTATCTGAGAAGAAAATGATACTTTTTCAAGAAAATATTGATTTTCTTGGAATTCATATTAGCAATGGGAAAATTCAGATGCAGCCGCATGTTTTGACAAAGTTGTCTGAATTCCCTGATCACTTAGCAGATAAACATATGATTCAAAGATTTATAGGAATTTTGAATTATGTACATAAATACATCCCAAATCTCACAGAAAAAACTGCTCCAATTCGACAGTATCTTAATGGTGGCTGGTCAGATGAAGCTACTAAAGCGGTTCAATTACTAAAGAAAGAATGCCAGAGTCTGCCTGCATTAAAACCGCTAGGTAATGGATTTCTAATTCTACAAACAGATGCTTCAGATAATTTTTGGTTAGCCACACTTCTTGAAAGAATAAAAGTCGATGAAGAAATTGAAGAAGTTCTATGTGCCTATGCCTCGGGAGAATTTCAGAAACATCAAAAAGGTTATTTTCCTGCAGAGAAAGAAGCCCTTGCTATTTTCAATGGAATCCATAAATTTGAAATTTATTTAGCCCCTTCGAAATTCTTAATTCGTACTGATTCCATGAACTTTAAATACTTCCTGACTGCAAAGATTTCAAAACAATTGGCTCGTGGAAGGTTACTAGCGTGGCAGATGTGGTTTCAGATGTATGAGTTTGATGTTGAATGGATCCCAGGAAATTCTAACTTTTTGGCAGATGCCCTGACAAGAGAAATGAACAAGGTTCATGTACATAAGCAAAGTATGTTCGATATTAAGGGTAAAACTGCTACTGATGATAATTTTGACACTTTTGTATAGCGTTTTAAAATTTTAGAATTCTCTGTTATTTGATATCACTGAACAAATCAAAAAAGTTGTTGGGTTGAGACTAAGGAGAAATCAATGGATTCAACGGTGCCAGGCATGGCAACACAAAAATGTTGGTGTTTTTCTAGATCTGGATGATGAATTGGTCAAAGTTTATCCTATGCCAAATATGAAGGTGAAAGTTTATTTCAAGCTACTTGATGATACCTAGTCTCGGCACTATACACCCGAAATGATAAAGGTATTGAAGACCTTAAATTATTATCACATAATTGGCGGGATTGATTTCTCTGTTGCTGTGTATGTCTCTGCAAAAATGCTAGATCTTGAAGAAATCAACATGAATGGACTTGTTGAAAGATTTTTAAAATCATTAAGAATCCCTGATATGTTTGAAGAATTGGATGCAGGCCTTTTGCAAAGAATCGATGAAAATTTTGAATCAACAGATTCTTTTCCACAATATGAGCTGTTTCAGCCTTTTGCTGA
>APFE030112735.1:6130-22658 GCA_000404065.3 Pinus taeda
ATTATTTCCTAATTTTTAACCACAAATTCACTTAAAAGGCTTAGAATTAATAAACATTGGAAAAAACATAAATGTGGCCCAATGATAATGAAAGTGGGATGAATGTGGTGACATAGTAGTGAAATGGAGGTGATATAATGGACATAATAGTGAAAGTGTAATGGAAATGAATGACATTTTCAAGACTTAACAGTTCCCGACAGGGTAGTACATCTCCTTGATGGCATCCCAAAATGAATCCCAAGTGGATGCAACTGAAAATAGTGAGGGTGTACTTTCATTCTTCTTCTCACAGTAGGCTTCCCACGAGTCCTTGATGTGGGGGGCAGCTTTGAGACAAGAAAAAGTAATATTTTCCAGGCTAGAAAATAATGAACAAAAAAATATACTTCTAACAGATATTACAATTTATCTATGACGTCCACATCTATCTGACCCTCAAATATGGGAATGTCAAATTTAACTTGTACCTTAAAGGGTGTGGCGCTTCCAAAGTAGTTGCTATAAGTATATGCGTCGCCCTTGGGTAGCCGCTAAAAGATCTGAGCAAATTTGTCCATCATCGCGTTCCTCTGTCGCTCGAGGGCTTCTTTGAGCAAGATTTTGAAAGGATCTCCTTCCCACTCGTCTTTATTTTCTTCTGCCATGGGAGGCCGTAGAGACTTGCGAGGCTAGTCTTGCAAAGGTTCGACCAGTTCAAGCCCTAACTCGTTATATCCTAACCTCGTTGGGGAAATGCAAAGAAAAATAGAGAAAGAGCATACCACTATTATATCACTGATCCGAATTTAAACAGGAACACAAAAATTTTCAGATATAACCATAAATACAGAGATGCAAGAAGAAATAACACTTCATTTCATTAATATAAAATATTGAAATATGCTTACAAACAAAATGAAAATAATACTAGCTCGGGCAATGGTAGCTTATCTCTAAGAAGAGATGTGGTGGCTACATGCCTCTGAACTATGTTACAATGAGGCTCAAGGGTCTATTTATTATTGAAAAACATGAGAAAACACTAAACAACCAAAACCCTAACCCCAGGCGATGTAACACCAATTTGTAGGCCCCACTAGGGTTATTTGGGTAGCCAACTTCCCTGGGTCATAACTTGGTCATATTATCTATGTTTGGCACGTATCATACCCTGTTGGAAAGGTCTCTCTAGGTACTACAAGATTTGTTGTAAGGCCCCTACCTTTGGCTATGATCCCCCAACGGACCTAAAAGATTGTCATTTAGGGGGTCAAAACTTCTCTGGAAGTTCACGACCCGAAAAACTTCTAAAAAAAGTAAATGCTTAAATAAACAAAGAAACAAATGAAACTGACTGGAGGCATAGGTGGCATAGGTGGGAGGCCACCAATATCTACCTAGATCATTCCTCATCCCTTAGGAAGCAATGGCCCCCATTGCGTGCAGAGCCTCCATGAGGTGAGGAAATTTATGTTGAACCTGGTCCCTGGTGAGCCACTTGCCTTTGTGCAGGAGTTGACCAGCTTTGACAACCCGATATAGTTGGATCTTTTGTTGGCGAGTGTTCTTGACCTATGTGTCCATAATCTGATCAGTTGTTGCATGTTCCATGAAGTTTGGGTTAAACTCTGCTGGTGTGAGTTGTTGTGCAATGTCATATGTGTCCAACAATGGTGGGAAGTATGGTCGAAGGATGTCCACATTGAACACTAGGTGCAGGCTAAGGAATGGGGGAATGCTGAGCTCAAAATCATTATCTCCCATAGCCTTGGTAATGGTGTAAGGACCATATTCGAGTGGTTTGAGCTTCCGATGGACTCTGGTAAGGTGTTCTTTCTGCAAATGCGACCAGACTTTGTTGCCCACCTAAAACTTGTGTGGCACCCGATGTTGAACATGTCACTGCATGTACTTGGCATTTAACTTCTCCAAGATGTCATGAACCTGCTGGCGGATGTGTTGGATGTGTTCAATAAATCTGGTCGCTTTATCAGCCTTAGAGAGTACATGTGTGGATTACGTCTACGTAGTTGCATGAGGCATGGAAACATCAATCAGACTCAACGGTTGAAATCCTAGACCCACTTGAAAGGGACTGCGATCAGTCAAGCTATGGAGAGCTCTATTATAACTGTGTTTCACATATAGAAGAATCTCATCCCAGGTTCGAGGATGCTTGGAGTTGTACATGTGGAGTTGTGCACTATCATCCTATTGATGACCTCTGTCTGGCCATCAGTTTGGGGATGGAAGGTAGTCGATTTTGTGAGCTTGGTGTCCAATAATATCCAAAGGGTTGACCAAAATATGCTCAGGAACCTACTATCCCGATCTGATATAATGGTCTGCAGGATCCCAAAATGTACCCATACTCGTTCAAAGAAGAGCTTGGTAGTGTCCTCTACTATGATACTCTTCTTGCAGGCCGCCAATATAGCCATCTTACAAAATTTGTCCATGAACACAAATACACAGTCATTACCATGCTTGGTAGAAGGGAGGCCAAGCATATAGTCCATGGAGATTGATTGCCACAGCTGGATGGAAGTAGGCAGAGGAGTGTACAAGCCTTTCTTCTTGATGGTTGGCTTGGAGATGGCATGTGCAGTTCTGATATATTTCCCAACATCCAGTCAGAGTTTGGGCCAATAAAAGTACTTTTGTAGTAAAACCATAGTTTTCTCCACACCAAAGTGTCCTACGAACCGACTGTAGTGCGCCTCCAAAATCAGCCTGGCATGCTCGCTTGAAGGAACTCAAAGGTGACCCAAGTAGCATAATAATGTGTCATGGAGGTGGAAATCATGAAATTTATTTCTAGATACTAGCATCTGGTATGTCGAGGCGAACTCTAGATCATTTTTTTATTGTTGTGGCCATCCAGAGATCTCGTGACCACAAGGGTTGAGAACAGTAGTCAGTGCTGCAACTGGGGGCCAGTTGAGGCAGTGTGCAACATGATTGGTGCTACCCTTTTTGTATTTAATGTTCAAGTGCAATTTTTGCAAATATGTAGACCACTTATGATGGCGATCATTCTGCAACTTCCCCTATGTTTGTATTGACTGAAGAGTTCAGTGATCGATGTGGATGACAGTCTCCTTCCCTAGATTGTAGTGCTTCCATTGTCGACAAACTTGCACGATGGAATACATTTCTTTATCATAGGTGGGGTACTTGCTAATTGTATGGGAAAGTGTCTCACTATGATAGGCCATTGGATTCCCATGCTCGGTGAGGACTATACTAATAGCATAGTTTGAGGTGTCTGTCTCGATTTCAAATGGTTGTTGCAGGTTTGGCAGTGTGAGTACCGATGCAAAGCATCGGCAGTGCTTCAACTCAACGAATGCCTTCTGTTGGGAATTCGAAAAGGAAAATTTTTCTTTCGCCCCACACTTAGTAATCTAACTCAAAGAATAAGTGATATGGGATAATCCCAACACAAACCTCCGATAAAAAGTTTGCAAGGCCCAAAAAGTTGCGAAGCTCCATTAGAGTGGTCGGGGCTGGACAATCCTGAATGACTTGGATCTTGGTTTAGTCGACATGCATGCCACTCTAATCTATGATGTAACCCAAGTATTAGACCTAGCTCATGCGAAAGGTGAATTTCTCCCAGTTGGCATACAATTTGTGTTTCCGAAGGGTTTCAAGGATCTGTCGAATCTGTTTCAAGTGTTCTTCCCAACTCTTTCTCAAGGTGAGGAGGTCGTCTAGATAAAACACCATGAACGAGTTGGTGAAGGGCCGCAAGATGTCATCCATTAGCCTCATAAAAGTAGCAGGGGCATTATTCAACCCGAAGGGCATAACCAACCATTCAAAAAGGCCTTCCTTAGGATTAAAGGTGGTCTTCCATACATCTGTGGGCTCTACTGGAACCTGGTGATAGCCAAACTTCATATCGATCTTGCTGAAATAGTTGGCCCCCTTAAGTTGGTCCAGCAGGTCGTCATTTCATGGGATTGGATACCTATCCATGACAGTGATTTTGTTTAGTGCCCAATAATCAATGCAGAGCCTCCAAGTCCCATCCTTCTTCTATACAAGTACAATTGGGCTCCCACAATCCAAGGAACCTGGTCGGATGTGCCCATTTTATAGCAACTCATGGGCTTGCCGCTTGATCTCTTCATTTTCCATAATGGAGCGACAATATATCGGCTCGTTTGGTAGAGGTTCTCCGAGAGTCTGATCGATTGAATGCTTGACCTGACAATGCAAAGGTACCCCTGTGGGTGAGGAGAAGATGTCCCTATATTCTTCCACGATCGTATCCACCTGCTTCTGCTGCTTAGAGGAACCCTTCCCGGGGGTCATTCATGTGGCTACAACCTTCCCCTTACTTTAAGAGTGAATAAGAAAGAAAACAAATTTCCCAGTCTGGGAGATGACCTTACTGCATTGCTTAGCGGAGATCAAAGAGATGGCAATAGGTGGGGCTACCTCCAGTACCTTGTATAACTTAGTACCCAAAGAAATAATAATAGAGTGAGGTCTAGAATCATATACAACATGTCGCTTCCATGAGTATGGTTTTCATAATAATACAACACAAACTTCCAGAGGAGCAACATCACACAATACCTCATCCATGAAGGGCTTAATGTTGTAGTGCAGGTGATAATGTTGGCTACGTGAAGATCTCATCCTTGGTGATGCCACCCTATGGTGTACGGCTGCAGACGTGTTGTAATCGATAGGCCCAACCGTTTCATGACCTCTTCTGAAATGAGGTTCATTTGTCTCCTGTTGTCGAAAATGAAATGCAGTGGAGAACCCTTCACCCACACCTGTGAGTGGAATATGCATTCCCCCCCTTCTAAATCTCCAGGCTCAATCTTCTAGATCTTGGTGGTGGCCACAGTTCCACTGGTCTTCACGTCGATGATCTGCTTCCCTTTCTCATTTCTCTTGTCAGGTTCTGACTTAGAGTCGATACATGTGTTGGACTCAGAAGCCTTCATCTTAGCCACTATTTATTGCTTGGCACGACACTCACTTGCGTTGTGAGTGGAGCTCTTATGGAACTCACACTACTTTCCCGTGTCCTTCTTTGTCTTCGTGGTGTTGTTCTTTGCTTGCGTCTTTAGTGGGTTATCCTAGGTCGCCTCACCTTGGCTTTTCCCTCTGCTCTATGGTTTGGGGGCACCTTTCCCTCGCTTCAGATTTGCAAATCCAAAGTCTCACTTTTTCTATTTAAGCTTCTTCTCAATCTTGACAGCGTATCGGTACGTCATGCTGAGCGAGGAGATGTCCAGGAAAACCATCTCATTTTGGATGTACCCGTGTAGGCAGGCATGGTACTTGAGTACCAAATGTTTCTCAGGATCCTTGATACCCAACTTCGTGCAAAGGGTATGAAAAGCATTGGTAAACTCTAGCACGTCTTGGTCCCTTCCCTATCGCAGCGTGGTCTGCTTTATGTATATTTCCTCATAGCTCCCAACAGGGTAGTACTGTTGCTTGATGACATCACGGAATGAATCCCAAGTGGGCGCAGCCAAAAATAGTGACGGTATAATTTCATCCTTCTTATAACAGTAGGTTTCCCACTAGTCCTTAATGTGGGGGACGGCTTTGAGAAGAGCAAAAGTAATATTTTCCTAGGTGGCTACAAATTTGTCCTGATGATGAGTCTAGGTGCAGACTCGAAACGTCGACCACAAAACATGAAAACTGTGGAAAATCCGAACCTCATTCAGAAATATTTTCCTAGCTGGAAAACTCATGAATAGAAAAAATATCCTTCTAACATATTTAACCAATTATCTACGATGTTTGCATCTATCTAACCCTCAAATATGGGAATGTCAAAGATAACTTATACCTTAAAGGGTGTGGTAGTTCCAGAGTAGCTACTGGAAGTAGATGCATCGCCCTTGGATAGCCATTAAAAGATCTAGGCAAAGTTGTCCATCATCGTGGTCCTTTGTCACTCGAGGGCTTCTCCAAGCATCTTGCCTCCTCATCTTTCCTTTCTTCCTCTATGGGAGGCCATCGGGATTCGCAAGGCCAACCTTGCAATGGTTCGACCAATTCAAGCCCTAACTCCTTATATCCCGACCTCATTGGGGACATGCATGAAAATAGAGAAAGAGTGGGCCACTCTGATACCACTAATCCAAATTTAAATAGGAATGCAACAAATTACAGATATAACCATAAATACAGAGATGCAGCAAAAATAACAATTCATTTCATTAATATAAAATACTGAAATATGCTTACAAATAGACTAAAAATAAGACTAGCTTGGGCGATGATAGCTTATCTTTGACAAGAGATGTGGTGGCTACCTTCCTCTAAAATGTGTTACAATGAGGCTCAAGGGCCTATTTATTATTGAAAAACATAAGAAAACCCTAAACAACCAAAACCATAACCCTAGGATATGTAACACCAAGAGTTTGTTGGCCTCATTGGGGTTAGTTGGGCATCCAAGTTCCCGGGGTCATAACTTGGTCATATTATCTCTGTTTGGCACGTATGATACCTTGCTAGAAAGGTCTCTCCGAGTACTAAAATATTTGTTGCATGGCCCCTAACTATGGTTATGGGCTTGTAGCGGACCTCAAAAAAACGTTGTTTAGGGAGTCAAAACTGCTCCAGAAGTTCAAGACCCAAAAAACTGCTTAAAATAGTAAATTCTTAAATAAACAAGGAAAGAAATGAAACTGACTGGAGGTCTAGGTGGGAGAGGTGGGTGGCTACCAATATTCACCTAGATCATTCCTCCCCCACTGCATTCAGAGTCTCCATGAGTGAATAAATTTATGTTTAACCTGGTCCCTGGTGAACCTCTTGCCGTGGTGCAGGAGTTGTCCAGCTTTGACGACCTGATATAGTAGGACCTTTTGTTGGCAAGTGTTCTTGACATATGTGTCCATAATCCAATTAGTTGTGGCATGTTCCATGCAGTCTGGGTTTAACTCTATTGGTGTGAGTTGTTCTACAATGTCGGATGTGTCCAACAATGGTGGGAAGTATGGTCAAAGGCGGTCCACATTGATCATTGGGTTCCGGCCAATGAATGGGGGGATGCTGAGCTCAAAAGAATTGTCTCTCATAGCCTTGGTAATGATGTAAGGACCATATCGGAGTGGTATGAGCTTCTAATGGGCTTCGGCAAGGCGTTCTTTCTACAAATTCAACCAGCCTCTGTCACCCACCTGAAACTTGTGCGGAACTCGATGTTGATCATGTCGCTACTTGTACTTGTCATTTGAATTCTCCAGGATGTCGTGACCCTATTGGCAGATGTGTTGGATGCGCTCAATAAATCTGGTCGCTTTATCAACCTCGAACATTACAAGTGTGGATTATGTATACGTAGTCGCATGAGGCATGACAACATCAATCAGACACAATTGTTGAAATCCTAGACCCACTTGAAATGGGCTGCGACCAATCGAGCTATGGAGAGTTCTATTATAACCGTGTTGCACATATGGAAGACTCTCATCCCAAGTTTGAGGATGTTTGGAGTTGTACATGTGGAGTGTGTGCACTATCATCCTATTGACGACCTTCGTCTGGCCATCATTATAGGGATGGAAGGTAATCGATTTGGTGAGCTTGGTGTCCAATAGTGTCTAAAAGCTTGACCATAATGTTCTCAGGGAACCTACTATCTCGATCTGATATAATGGTTTGTGAGATCCCAAAATGTACCAATATAGCCACCTTAGAAATTTTTTCCACAACCAAAAATACATAGCCATTACCATGCTTCGTTGAAGGGAGGCCAGACATATAATCCATGGAGATGGATTCCCATGGATGGGTGGGAGTAGGAAGAGGAGTTTACATGCCTTGCTTCTTGATGGTTGGCTTAGCAATGGCCCGAGCAGTACAGGATCTGATACATTTCCCATCATCCAGTCAGAGTTTTGGCTAATAAAAGTACTTTTGTAGTACAACCACAATTTTCTCCACACCAGGTGTCCTGCAACCTGACTGTAGTATGCCTCCCAAATCAACTTGGCACACTCGCTTGAAGTAAAACAAAGGTGGCCCAGGTAGCATAATAATGTGTCATAGAGGTGGACATCAGGAAATTTCTTTCCAGCTACTATCATCTTAGATATCGAGGCGAACTTTGGATCATTTCTATATAGTTGCGGCCATCCAAAGGTCTCATAACGACAAGAGTTGAGAATAATATTCATTTCTGCAACTGGGCATCGATTGAGGAAGTTTGCAACATGATTGGTGTTGCCCTTTTGTATTTAATGTTCAAGTGGAATTGTTGCAGATATGTAGACCACTTCTAATGGTGATTGTTTTACAACTTCCCATGTGTCTACATAAACTAAAGATATCGGTGATCAGTGTGGATGACCGTCTCCTTCCCCAGAATGTAGTGCTTCCATTGTCGGCAAGCCTACACGATGGAATACATGTCTTTATCGTAGGTGGGTACTTCTAAATTGTATTGGAAAGTGTTTCACTATGATAGACCATTGGATGCTCATGTTGGGTGAGGACTACACCAATATCATAGTCTAAGGTGTTTGTCTCAATTTCAAATGGTTGTTGCAAGTCTGCAGTGTGAGTACCAGTGTAGAGCCTAGGTGGTGCTTCAACTCAAAAAACGCCTTTTGTTGGGACTCAGACCAGGAAAAAGTTTCTTTCGCCCTGCCCTTAGTAATCTAACTCAAAGGCCAAGTGATATGGATAATCCCAGCACGAACCTCCAATAAAAATTTGCAAGACCCAAAAGGCTGTGAAGCTCCGTTAGATTGCTTGGCGCTGGCAAATCTCGAATGACTTGGATCTTGGTCGGGTCCACATACACGCCACACTCATCTATGATGTAACCCAATTATTGGACCTGGCTCACGCCAAAAATGCATTTCTCCAAGTTGGCACACAATTTGTGCTACCGAAGGGTTTGAAGGACCTGTCGAATGTGTTGCAAGTGTTCTTCCGAACTCTTGCTGAAGAAGAGGATGTCATCCAGATAAACCACCACGAACGAGTTGGTGAAGGGTCTCAAGATTTCATCCATTAGTCTCATAAAAGTGTCAGGGGCATTTATCAACCCAAAGGGCATAACCAACCATTCGAAAAAGCCTTCCATGGATTTAAAGGCGGTCTTCCATACATTTGTGGGATCTATTGGAACCTGGTGATAACTAGACTTCAGATCGATCTTGCTAAAATACTTAGCCCCCTTGATATGTTCCAATAGGTCATCAATTTGTGGGATTGGATACCTTCTCCTCACAGTGATTTTGTTTAGTGCCTGATAATCAATGTAGAGCCTCCAGGTCCCATCCTTCTTCTGTACAAGTACAATCAGTCTCCCACAAGGTGAGGAACTTGGTTGGATGTGCCCTTTTTGCAAGAACTCTTGGATTTGCTGCTTGATCTCTTCATTTTCAAGAATGGAGTGATGGTAGATTTACCTATTAGGTAGAGGTGCTCTGGGAGTCAGATTGATTGAATGCTTGACCTGACAATGCAAGGGTACCCCTGTGGGTGAGGAGAAGAGGTCCATGTATTCTTCCATGACTGTATCCACCTGCTTCTTCTGCTTGGAGGAACCCTTCCCAGGGGCCATAGATGTGGCTACGAACTTCCCCTTACTTTGATAGTGATTAAGAAAGAAAAAAAAATTCCCAGTCTAGGAGATGACCTTACTACATTTCTTAGCAAAGATCAAAGATATGGTGGTAAGTGGGGCTACCTCCAATATCCTGTATAACGTAGTACCGAAAGAAATAATAATAGAGCAAGTTATAGACTCATATACAACATTTCACTTCCATAAGTATGGATGTCCTAATAATACATCATAAACTTCCAGAGGAGCAACATTACACAATACCCCATCTGTGAAGGGCTTGATGTTGTAGGGAAGGTGCCATTGTTGGTTGACGTGGAGATCTTGTCCTTGGTGAAGCCACCTGATGGTGTATGGGTGCGGATGTGTTGTAGTCAATAGGCCCAACTGCTTCACAAACTCTGCTGAAATGAGGTTCTTTTGGCTCCCACTATCGACAATGAACTGCAGCAGAGAACCCTTCACCCACATGTGTGAGTGGAATAGGTGGTCCCCCTCTTCTGGATCTTTTGGATCATCAAGCTCAATATTCTAAATCTTGGTGGTGGCCACAGCCACACTAGGATCCTAGGTCACCCTGCCTTGGCTTTGTCCTCAGCTTTGCGGTTTGGGGGCACCTTTCCCTTGCTTTGGATTTGCATAACCAAAGTCTCACTTTTTGTGTTTAAGCATTTTCTCAATCTTGACAGTGTATCGGTACATCATGCCAAGCAAGGAGACGTCCAAGAAATCTATCTCATCCTGGATGTATTTGTGTAGGTAGTCACGGTATTTGAGTGCCAAATCTTTCTCATGATCCTTGATACCCAACTTTGTGTGAAGGGTATGAAAAACATTGGTAAACTCTGGCACATCTTGGTCCCTTCCCTGTCGCAGCGTGGTCCACTTTATGTATTTATCCTCATAGCTCTCAGCAGGGTAATACTGCTCCTTGATGGTGTCCCGGAACAAATCCCAAGTGGGTGTCACCAAAAATGGGAAGGGCGTACTTTCATCCTTCTTCCCAGAGGTGGTTTCCCACCAGTCCTTGACATCGGGAGTGGCTTTCAGAAGAGAAAAAGTAATATTTTCCCAGCTGGAAAAATCATGAACAGAAAAATATTCCTCTAGTAGATTTAACCATTTATCTATGATGTCCGCATTTGTTTGACCCTGAAATATGGGAATGTCAAAGTTATCTTGTACCTTAAAGGGTGTGGCACTTCCAGAGTAGCTGTTGGAAGTAGATTCGTCGCCCTTGGGTAGTCGCTTAAGGATCTGGGCAAAGTTATCCATCATTGCGTTCCTCTATCACTCGAGGGCTTCTTTGAGCAAGATTTTGAAAGGATATCTTGCCCCCTCATCTTTCTTTTCTTCTACCATGGGAGGTTGTCGAGATTTGCAAGGCTGGTCTTGCAAAGGTTTGACCAGTTCAAGCCCTAACTCCTTATGTCTCGACCTCTTTGGGGACATGCAAAGGAAAATAGAGAAAGAGAAAATCGCTTTGATACCATTGATCCGAATTTAAACAGGAATGCAAAAAATTATAGATATAACCATAAATACAGAGATGCAATAGAAAAAACACTTCTTTTCATTAATATCAATTACTGAAAATGCTTACAAACATAATCAAAATAATGCTAGCTCAGGCGATGGTAGCTTATCTCAGAAGAGATGTGGCGGCTACATGCCTCCCAATTGTGTTACAATGAGGATCAATGGTCTATTTATTATTTAAAAACATGAGAAAACCCTAAACAACCAAAACCTTAACCCTAGGAGATGTACCACCAAGAGTTTGTGGGCCCAGTTGGGGTTAGTTGGGCATCTAACGTCTCGGGGTCATAACTTGGTCATATTACCTCTGTTTCTTAGGTATGATACCTTTTTGGAAAGGTCTCTCCGACTACTACAAGATTTTTCGCAGGCCCCTACCTTTGGGTACAATCCTATGGGCCTACAATGAACCTCAAAAAAACATCGTTTGGGGGTCAAAACTACTCCAGAAGTTCACGGTCTGAAAACCTGCTAAAAATAGTAAATGCTTAAATAAACAAGGAAACAAATGGAATTGAATCGAGGTCTAGGTGGGATAGGTGGGTGGCCACCAATATCCACCTCGATCATTCCTCCCCCCTTAAGAAAAAATGGTCCCCATTGCATGCAGTGCCTCCATGAGGTGAGGAAATTTCTGTTGATCCTCGTCCGCCATGAGCCACTTGCCTTGGTGTAGGAGTTGGCTAGCTTTGACAACCCGATATAGTTGGATATTTTTTTAGTGAGTGTTCTTGACCTATGTGTCCATAATCCGATCATTTGTGGCTTGTTCCATGCAGTCTGGCTTTAACTCTATTGGTGTGAGTTGTTCGACAATATCGGATGTGTCCAGCAATGGTGGGAAGTATGGTCGAAGGCGGTCCACATTGAACACTGGGTGTAGGCCAAGGAATGGGGGAATGTTGAACTTAAAAACATTGTCTCCCATAGCCTTGGTAATGGTTTAAGGAGCATATCAGAGTGGTCTGAGCTTCTGATGGGCTCTGGTAAGGCGTTCTTTCTGCAAATGCAACCAAACTTTGTCGCCCACCTGAAACTTGTGTGGCACCCGATGTTGATCACGTCTAGATATTTGAAAACATTTTCGGAAGAAATAACATTGATAGATTTAGGCCACTTCTTTCTTCTGAAAATGTTTTCAAATAGCTAAATATGGATCACATAAGCTTGAATTTGTTGATCATGTCGTTGCTTGTACTTGGCATTTGAATTCTCTAAGATTTCGTGAACCTGCTGGCGGATGTGTTGGATGTGTTCAATAAATCTAGTCGCTTTATCAACCTCGGAAATTACATGTGTGGATTTTGTCTACTTAGTCACATGAGGGATGACAACATCAATCAGACACAATGGTTGAAATCCTAGACCCACTTGAAAGGGACTGCGATCAGTCAAGCTATGGAGAGATCTATCATAATTGTGCTGCACAGATGGAAGACTCTCATCCCAGGTTCGAGGCTGCTTGGAGTTGTACATGCAGAGTATGTGCATTATCATCCTATTGATGACCTCCGTCTGGCCATTAGTCTAGGGATGGAAGGCAGTCCATTTTGAGAGATTGGTGTCCAACATTTTCTAAAGGCTTGACTAGAATGTGCTCAGGAACCAGCTATCCCTATATGATATAATGGTCTGTGGGATCCAAAAATGTACCCATACTCATTCAAAGAAGAGTTTGGAAGTGTCCTTTGCTATGATACTCTTCTTGCGGGCCGAAAATATAGCCATCTTAGAAAATATGTCCACTGCCACAAATACACAGTCATTACCATGCTTGGTAGAGGGGAGGCCAGACATATAGTCCATGGAGATGGATTCCCACCGCAGGCTGGGAGTAGGCAGAGGAGTGTACAGGCCTTGCTTCTTGATGGTTGGCTTGGCGATGGCGCAGGAAATGCAGGATCTTATATATTTCCCAACATCCATCTGGAGTTTGTGCCAATAAAAGTACTTTTGTAGTACAACCACGGTTTCTCCACACCAAAGTGTCCTTCGATTGACTGTAGTGCTCATCCAAAATCAGCTTGGCACGCTCACTTGAAGGGACACAAAGGTGGCCCAGCTAACATAATAATGTGTCATGCAGGTGGAAATCAGGAACTTTCTTTCCAAGTACTAGCATATGGTATGTCGAGGTGAACTCTAGATCATTTATGTATAGTTGCGGCCATCCAGAGGTCTTGTGACCACAAGAGTTGAGAGTCAGTGCTGCAACTGGGGGCCGTTTGAGGTAGCCTGCAACATGATTGGTGCTGCCCTTTTTTTATTGTTCAAGTGTAATTGTTGTAGATATGTAGACCACTTCTGATGGTGATCGTTCTGCAACTTCCCCTGTGTCTGTATATATTGAAGAGGTCGGTGAGCGGTGTGGATGACCGTCTCCTTCCCCAGAATGTAGTGCTTCCATTGTCGGCAAGCCTGCACGATGGAATGCATTTCTTTATCATAGACTCCCCTCCCAAGGGGACCCATTGTATTATTGGAATGACTTTAACAAGACAATTTATTCCATTTTTCTTATAAAGTAACTTGAAATATATCTACTTGCACTACTAGTCCCCATACTTCTTAGGCTCCCAAAGAAAAGTTCGAGTTTAATCTAATTTGAATGCATTCCATTTTAAAGAACTTGTCCTTGTACTACATTGTTATCCATGTAAGGTCCATATATATTCATATAATTATCTATTTTCCTATATCCAAAGAGAAAAGGGAAATCCCTAAACTTGTAGTAAAAGCCCATGAATTAGTAAGAACATAGGAACATTTCTACCTCCTAGTAGTGTCCCTTCCCTGTCTTTGAATGGAATATATAAAACTAAATTCCCACCCATGAAATATTATTGAAAGTTCCTAAGTCATTTTCTCCCCATTAGTCATTATTTCTTGTAGGAGAATAGTATATGGTTTTATAATCTCTATTATCTTATTTACAAGTAATTATTTTGAGGGATTGGCTATCCCTTAGTAATTTAGGGTTGGGAAAATCATTTTTGATCCTCACAAGGAACATTTGCTCTAAGAGCTCCTATCAAGGAAACTATTTTCCAAATCTAGTTTTTGAAGTTGCTTGTTTTTTAGCTGGAGAAATGTAGGAATTCCTTCCTCTTTGATTTTCTTTTGGATCTTTTTCTTGAAGGAAACCTACATACCTAACAGTTTCCGAGAGAAGTCAAAAGTACCTTTTCTCCTAGGTTTGTGAGTATATTTTTAGGATTCCAATGGATTTGTAACAAATAGTCTGTCATGCCTCTATATCTTGACTTGGATGTTTGGAGGCCCCCCACTTGGGAATTTTGAGATCTACTAATGGCTTTTTTATCCCAATAATAGGTATGAGGGTTGGGGGACTATGGTTTTTTATGATGTGAAGACTTGGTAGAAGCTAAAACATCGATTCAACACCTTTAGATTCTACCTTCGAACTGTAGGTTTTAACCCCATACAGAAATTACCTGCATACGAATTCTAAAACACAGAAAATAAACAATGCGAGAGCATAACACATAAAACACATATACACAAAGATTTTCCCCTCGATCCCAAAATCGGGACTACCAGCTTGATTTTTCATTATATTCCTGTCAATGTTACAATACATATTTATACATGCCGAAGCATCTAATACCATGGACCGAAAAGCATCGCGTCCAAAACCATGGACTGAAAATCATGCACAAAATCATAGGTAGGTCCGCCCAACCTAACGTAGGGTCCAAAACCAAAATTTTCCTGGGTGCTGCCCTAGACCCCATAGAGTGGGGTTACCTGCACCCCTCAAACCCCTTGTGAACCCCCCCCCGGCACACAATCAACACAACAAAGGGGGGGCTCCACCCCCCTTCTAACCCCCTGGTTAACTACGTGGGCTACTCGTGGAAAGAATATAACACCACCCAACATTCTCCCAAATGTTGTTTTCTTTCCACAGGTGGCCACAAGAGAGCTTAGTCATTTATCCAACCCTACAATGCCCATTGTTTCTCTACACCAAGAAAACTTCTTAGAGCTCACAAATTTTGTCAATGCATCTGCAGTATTCTTCAAAGTGTCCACCTTTACCAGCAACGCCTTTTTTTCTTCTATCATATCCCTCACAAAA
Source organism: Pinus taeda (assembly GCA_000404065.3). Taxonomy (NCBI): domain Eukaryota; kingdom Viridiplantae; phylum Streptophyta; class Pinopsida; order Pinales; family Pinaceae; genus Pinus; species Pinus taeda. Next base: position 21,328 of record APFE030112735.1, read on the forward strand.
TGATACTGAACATCAATGTGCTTTGTCTTTGAATGATATGCAGGGTTCTTTTCCAAGAAAATTGCACTTTGGCTGTCACAGGCTATCCTTATAGCTCCCTGTACTAACCCCATACTTGAACACAATCTCTGCAACCAAACTAGTTCCTTGCTTGCATGAGTGGCTGCCATGTATTCCACCTCTGTAGTTGATAGTGCCACTATAGATTGTTTCTTACTCATCCAACTGATTGCACTTCCAAATAGGTTAAACACATACTCACTTGTATATCTTCTCTGATCCAGATCTCCAGCCCAGTCTGCATCAAGAAAGCCACGAATATCCAACACTTTGTCCAATCTTGGTCTTCCTTGGTAGCACAAACCATAATCACTAGTGCCACACAAATACCTGAAAACCCACTTCACTGCTGTCGAGTGCTCCTTTCCTGGTTTTGACATAAACCTGCTCAATACTCCCACTGCATGTGCACTGTCTGGTCTAGTGCATACCATCACATACATCAGGCTACCAACTGCACTTGCATATGGAAAACGGGACATGTCCTCTTCCTCTTCTTGTGTCTTGGGACACTATTCAGAAGATAACTTTACACCTACATGAATAGGAACCTTCACCGGTTTACTATCCTGCATATTAAACCTTTGCAATATTGTCTCAAAATACTTCCTCTGGTTTAACCAGAGCTTCCTCTTTGTTCAATCTCTTTTAATTTCCATGCCCAAAATATAGTTTGCAGCACCAAGATCTTTCATGTCGAATTTGGAGGACAAATGGGTCTTCAAATCCTGGATAATTTCTTTGTCATTTCCAACAAGCAACATATCATCCACATACAATACCAGATAAATAACAACGTCACCCAATTAATTTAAAATACACACAATGATCTGCTTTTTCTCCTGGTAAAGCCAAGAGTCCCCGTATAACTGTATCAAATTTTCTGATCCACATCTTGGTGACTGTTTTACCCATACAGAGACTCCTTTAACTTGCATACTAGTTCTTTCTTACCCTTCACCGCAAAGCCTTCAGGTTGCTTCATGTAGATTTCCTCTTCCAAATCCCCATGAAGAAATGTTGTCTTCACATCCATCTGTTCTACCTCAAAATCGAAAGCAGCAGCAACAGATAAAAGTAATCTAATAGAAGTTACCTTGGCACAGGAGAAAAAATATCACCAAAATCAATTCCCGGCACCTGGGAATAACCTTTTGCTACCAACCGAGCTTTGTATTTCTCCACCTGCCCTTCTAGATTTGTCTTCTTCTTGAACACCCATTTGCTGCCAATGGGTTTCCTTCCAGCCGAAAACTCCACCAAATCCCAAG
>APFE030112739.1:0-22908 GCA_000404065.3 Pinus taeda
TTTAATAATATCTTTCACCTCTCTAGATACCACATCTTGGTTGAAAACAACCATACTTGTTTCTAGGTTCCGAATATTATAACCTTCTAAACCATCCTTATACCCAATAACAATGCACCTTTCAAATTTACTATCCAACTTGGTTATTTTCTCCTTTGGAACATGTACATATGCATCACATCGAAATACCCTCAGATGTGAAATATAGGGTTTCTTACCAGTCCATACCTCTTGTGGAAACTATCCTCGAACGCTGATGAAGGTGATCTATTGACCAAGTAACATGTAGTCTCCACCGCATCTGCCCATAATTCCTATCCTAACCCGACACTACTAAGCATGCTTCTTTCCTTTTCCATCAACGTCCTATTCATTCTTTCTTCTACTCCATTTTGCTGAGGTCTGTATGGAGTAGTATTTTGTCGTGATATACCACACTTCTTACAGAACTCTCCAAATTCCTTCTTGCAAAAATCTCCACCATTATCTGTCCTCAACACCCTTATCTTCTTCTCTGTTTGGTTTTCCACTAGAGCCTTAAATTCTTTGAACCTTTCAAAGACTTTAGATTTCTTCCTGAGGAAATATATCCATGTATTCCTTGAGAAGCCATATATATATGATACATAGTAAACAAACTTACCCAGTGATGGCACCGACACAGGTCCAAACACATCATTGTGCAGAAGCTCTAATATATGTTTTTCTCTCTTAGCACCAGAGGGCAAACTCACCCAATTCTGCTTCACATATACAAAATTTTCACAGAAATCAAAGTCCACAGAAAAATTAGACATACCATCACCATGAAGCATTCAAAGGCCCTTCTCTCCAATATGTCCAAGCCTTTGATTCCATAGCATGGTCTTTTCTCGAGAGACCACTAGATTTTCTACTCCACTTTCAGGAACCACAAAACCGTTGCACCCATCAATAACAATGTTACCTTGAAGATTGTATAGAGTTCCAATCCAAACTCCCCGCATCAATACTAGTGCTCCCAAAACCATCTTGCAGGTATCTTTCTCGAACATTGTTTTTACACTTGCATCATCCAACTTGCTTAGAGAAATCATATTTCTGGCCAATGTAGGAATATGAAGAACACTTGGAAGTGTTCTAATCCTTCCACCTTGGAACTTCAACTTGAATTTTCCACGACCAACGATTCTAGCCTTCCTATTATCCCTTAAGAAAACATCACCACCATCACATTTCTCATACTCACAGAGCCACTCTCTATGGGGAGTGAAGTGAAAGGATGCACTTGAGTCAATCAACCATACCTCATGATCTACATGTGTACATTAAGAAGTAGCCAAGTACACATCCCCACCTTCATCTGAGGTGGTTTTATTCTCTACAGAAGGAGCATCATTAGATCCATTTCCTTTCACTGGAGCTTTATATTTACAGTCCCTTTTGAAGTGTGCTTCATTTCCGCATTTCTAGCACACCTTTAGAGGTTTTTCTGGAGATTTATATCTCCCTTTAGATTTAGATCTCCCACTCGAGGAATTATTTTTGTTTTTTTTCAAGGACCATCCTCGTACAGAAAAGGCATCACCATTCTGGCCCTCCATATTTTTCCCTCTCATCCCCTCCGACAGTAAGGATGAGACTATTTCATCAAACTATAAGGCAGTTGCATTGCTACCTATTACAACAACCAGACTATCCCACAAATCTTGGAGAGAACATAAAAAACTAATGCACTTATCTTCATCTAAAATTTTAATATCAACATATAATAACTTTCTACCACAGTATTAAAGGCGTTTATATGCTTTGTCACCAAGTCTCCATCTTTCATCCTCAGGTTATACAACTTTTTCTGTTGGAATAATTTATTCACCAGAGACTTAGATTGGTACAAAATTCCTAACTTATCCCACAAAGCCTTCGTCGAAGTCCCTTGATACATTCAACAATACTAAATCTTAGACGCACAATCATATTATGCTCTTTTCTTTCGATCCAACTTCACCCAATCTTCAGCTAACATTGTTGTTGGTTTAGTAACTGGGTCTACCACGATCTATTGATCTTTATCCACTAGCAGATCCTCCATCTTGAGTTTCCACAACTCAAAACTCTCACCATTGAATTTCTTGATCTCTATCTTTTCACTGCTTGCTATCTTCTTTCACCACAAGAATTGATCTTGCAAATCTCTCACTGAACAAGGTGTACCACATGCCCAAACAAAACCCCCTAGAAGCGAAGGCGTCCCCTTGAAGCCAAAGCAACTGTCATCCCGAATGTAGTTTTTAACCTCGTATAGAAATTACCTCAAATTGAATTCTTAAAAGTAGAAAATAAACAATGACAAGAGCATAAAACATAAAACATGTATACATAGAGAGTTTTGCCTGGATCCCAAAACCGGAACTACCATATTGATTTTTTCATTATATTCCTTTCAATGTTACAATACATATATATACATGCCGAAGCATCCTTAAACCTCAATCCATTAACCTAGATTAGAACATAATCGTAGCTCCCTTGACTGGATCTACAAAATACCATGGACAGAAAACCAGCATGCCCAAAACCATGTGCAAAATCCATGCACAAAACCATAGGTAGCTCTACCCACCTAACATAGGATCCAAAAAAAATTCCTGGGGCGCTGCCCCACACCCCGTATAGGGGGGCTACTGTGCCCCTATGACCCCCCCACACGTAGGGTAGTAGTGGAAAGAATATAATACAACCCAACAATTTTAGGCATGATGGTTTTCTGCCCATGGTATTTTGTAGACCCAGTCAAGGGAACTATTGTTATGTTCTAATCTAGGGCTAATGGATTGGGGTTTATGGATGATTTGGCATGTATGTATATGTATTGTAGCATTGAAAGGAATACAATGAAAAATTAATCTAATAGTCCTGGTTTTTGGATCCAGGGGAAAATCTCTGTGTATATTTGTTTTATGTTTTATTATCTCGCCATTGTTTACTTTCTATTTTTAGAATCTATATGCAGGTAATTTCTATATGAGGTTAAAACCTACAAAAACCCCAATGTGGGGAAAACCCTTTGATCAAATATTCTTATTACTATTCAATAGTTTAGCAGAGAGAGAGAGTACAAATATCAAATTCAATTTCCCAATACACAATCAAATCAACCCTGTAAAATTCTCTAGTCAACTATTGTCAAACATGCCATAACTAGAAACCCAATGATGGAAACAAATAGAAAAACTTCACCAATGCAACTCAGTCTTCCATGGTCAAACTCGGCCTAAACAAGAGGTGAAATGCAACCCAAAGCCATTTTGTCAAACTCGATCAAAGGAGAGAGAAAATATAGTGTGATTCTATGTGGTCAAAATAGAAGTCAACATTGGTGAACATGCCCAAAAATGTGGCCTAAGGAGATCAAAATTATGCCCTATAGAACACAATCAAACTTGGTCAATAACCCTTGGGTCAACGTTGTCCTGAAACCCTGAAATGTTTGGCCTACAAACAGTCCCAGAAATTTTCCCTTCATCCACATGTGAGAGAGGGAGAGGGATGATCACCAATATGTACGAATCAATGAAATTGGGAGAGAGAAGAAATGATGAGTTAGTGATGTCCAAATGAGGAGAGAGGTCACTCTTGTTTATACAATTCGATGAGGATGAAAGGGCACTTTTATTGGGCTTCTTGAACCTACATTAATCTAAGTCCGACCTTAAAAATTGTGCATGTGAGAGAATAAATTCAAATTTTCTCTTTTTCTTGTCCAAATGAGATGATCATTATATCAAAACTCCCGAAAAGAGGAATCCAATGCAATAATCATCTCCATCATATGATTTGTCCAAGGTGGAATTTGGCCCTAGTTGACAATTTTAATAGCTTCCTATATGAAGTAAGTTTGGAAAAGAAAATAAAAAGGAATAATATTTTATTTAAACTATTATTATTAATCTCATTGAAATTGTATGTTTGTGATATAGTTGAGATTATGATATATCTCGGAAGGAAAAATGATGGTTGTGAAGCTAAAAATCTAGGGACAAGGCCATTGTAGTGACACTGGAACCCTATTACATACCTTTATTACCATGGAATGTTATACAAATGTGTTATGTTATTTACAACAAGCCAAAGGGATGGCTTTGCTATGAGACTCCATAAGTCACAAGAATCTTCTTATGTGAGGAATCCTTGCCAAGGAATGCATCACCCGAGGGATTGGGGAGGTAGATAAGGGAATGCTTGAACTTGGAAGGTGTGTGGTTGCAAGGAAGGGGAGACTTGAATGAATTGGTTTGCAAATATTAATGTACACACCCATTGGTGTCATGAATGCATTATGTGTGTCTAAGAAAAACAATGAGTTGAACTTGTTCCTTTTGGAAGCCTCGTGAAGCAATGGATAACCATGCAAGAATGATTTTGAATGCTAGAAGGTCTAGAGGTAACTAAACCATGAAAATGAATGGAATTGCTTGAAGTACCAACTAAGGACATGTAAAATGTTGCTAATATAAAAGTAGAATATCCCTTCTTGCACATAGAATGATCCTATAGATAGTATAACACTGAGGACAATGTTCCTTAAAGGGGGAGGCGATTGCAACACCCATTTTATTACCCCAAATTTTGTAATATAATTAAGAACATATAATTTTTGGGTGCTAACATTGATTATATGATGTTAAACTCTATTATATGATGTAATGTTTATTTTTATTAATAAAAATTCCAGAGATAAGAAATGGTGCATGCAACATATTATGATGCCTTGGGGGGGCAGGGGAAAATTGATTAAAGGGGAAAAATATATTAGGTAAATATTTCCCTTTTATGTGATGGTTAGTCTTCCCAAGAATTTGAAAGGTTGGGAACATGAAGGGTTAAGGTGTGATTATAAAATTAAGAGGGAGGAGAAATTAAGGGATTCTTCCTCTTGGTTGTTAGGACTCTAGTTTTTCTCTCTTTTGTTACTCTCACATACATCTCTCTCATTCAATTAAATAATTTGAATTGGAAAATGGATTAATGACATAACCTTGAGAGGTTCAGATGTTATGAGTAGTTAAGAGAAATGAGTGACAACTTTTGTGACAAGAAGTGAATGTGTTGTAGTGCTTTTACTTTGGAATAAATGGCTGTGAATGGTTATATTTGTGAGCGGTACATTGAGGATTGAAGGGGGGGAAGGATGAGGGATTATAGATATTAGAAAAAGGAATCTCTTTTGATGTGCACACATGCATGTTATTTTTTTGAATGTGAGCCTGGTCAAAGGTGGAAAGGTTAGTATCTGAGTTTTCTTGTTTGTCAAGGAGAATGATCATCATTTTTGGTGTTAAAATCTTGTCTAAATATAAGTGTGTGAAATACCCTTGAGTTAATTTATTCTCAAGGAATAAATATCTGACACATGAGAGGTTATTTGTGAGAAAAGTATAGCATGATTGAGCTTATGGTGGGGTAGAACGTGGCTCACCCTACTTCAGTTTCTAGTATTTTTTTGTTGTGTTAGTGCTCAAATCTACCTTAGGCTGAAATAAGGTAAAACTCGAGGCTACATCAAACCACGCTCAGCCTCGTAGCTAGCCCTACGAGGACAGGAGAGGGCTCTCTCCGAGTCAATCTCGGCAAAAGGTGATCAATGAGTTTGAGATGACTAAAATGATGACTAATTTTAGGCTAGGTATGAAATACAAGGACTTTGAAGTTGATTTTTTGAAGTTTTGTTGAATTCAAGGGAAAGGCAATTTTGGGTGCGGGGATGAGGCATAGTTTTTGCAGAGGTCTGCTTGGGGAAAGATAGGCGATTGTTTTGATGCCTTTAAAGAGACTGAATGGATAGATCTGACTGGTGAGGGGTTAAGGAGAGCAAGAAACTTTCAATGATTCTCCATAAATAGGCGAAAACATGGAAAAGTAAACAAACTTAAAGGCAGAGCATAGAAAATTATGGATTCTACCTTAACACTTCATTTGTTCAATTGCAGAAGGTAAGAGAATGAAAGTGATTCACATAAACAACTTACAAATACTTAAAGAAGCACACCATCAACACATAAAGCCACATGAATCCCAAACAGTGCTGCAAAACCCTGGTCTTTCCTTTGCCTAAAATGCAGATAAAATATGTACAATAGAGTATCAAGCTATTCCCAAGAGTCCAACCCCGAAAATGACTAAGAAAATACATAATATATGCAAGCCAACACATTCCCTTGCCTCTAGGGGTCTAGCTCATCATCCTAGGAGCTGTTTCAACCAATTCTAAACAAAGCACTACAATCTAGGCAGTCAAAACAACTTGCCTCTATAAGCTAGGAAACCAATTCATTCATTAAATTTTTACTATTTTGTGAATGAATCATCTAGAATAGGTAAATAAGTGTCAAAAAAACATAATGTTTCATTAATTAAATTAAGAGGGGTGAAAAATCACATCACAAGTTAAAACTGGTCAAATTGGCTTCATTTGCTGAGCTGAGGATGAAAATTGTGCCAAAAAACCCTGTGCACCGCGCGCTTGAGCCCTGTGCGCCGCACGCCTTTCCACCTGTTTTTGGGGCACTTAACGGCATCCAAATTGAACTTAGGTTGGCTTGTTGGAAATCCCTGTATGTCTACTTTCCAACCCAAGTGGAATTTTCGAATTTGGTGTCCATTTGACCCTCCAAAAGTGCATTCTCCCGGAAGTACTTCCTGCTGGTGTAAAAGGTGGCAGAAAGGTGATTTTCATGATATTTTTGAGCCTTTTGGTCACCCAAATCTTGATGAAATGATTTGGAAATAGTTGAGCATGTATAATTCATCATGAAAAATCCAAAACTACAAGCCATTTGTGATTTGGACCTCCCAATCTTATGGGTCGCGCGCTGCGCGCTACCCGTTGTGCCAAAAAACCTGTTTTGCAAGCCAAAAAATTCAAAATGACAAAATTTTCTCCAAATTTGCTCAAATTCGGAGTGAAGACCCTTTATCATGTGTTTTGCCCCGCCAATGAAGCCTCGGCCAAAATTTGGAGTGGATCGGGTTTTTTCCGCCGTTTTAGCGCTTTGCTAAAACGCCTCTTTAGGATCTTCATTTTCGCTTTGCAAACATGCATGCGAGCCCAATAGTGAGTTTTCATATGACGAAGCATGTCCTTGTCTCTATTTTCCTTCGCCAAAAACTTCTCCAAATGAGTGTTTACCTAGATGAGCATTGATCCTCGATCAATAGGTGTCAAATCACCAAGTCTCTTTCGGGCCAATTCTCGGTCTTCCCGGATTTTCCGCAGCTCATAAAGTGTATGCTCATCTTCCAGCTGTTTGTTGCGCTGCTCCAAGTAGTTGATCACCTACTTAGCCATCTGCAATTTCTTTTGCAGCGACTCATTCTCGGCCCTTTTCTCTCGGATGATCTCCTTTAGCTCCGAGCTAGGAGAGCTCGCATCAACATCAATGATATCCGTGTCCTGACCTCCTGAAGGACCCTCATCAAACATGGGCCTCTTGCCCCTATCCTGGATCTGTGCCTGTGCCGAAGAAGAAGGCGAGACCCCTTCCACATGATGTGGAGATAATACTCACTGTGCTGAAGAAGTCAACGAGACCCCTTCCACCCTTGGTGGAGATAGTACTCGTTGTGCAGATGCAAATAGGGCCCTGTGGCCTCGCTGATATGTCACATACGCTAGAGCATTGACATGCTTGGTCTCAGGAATGTCAAACTACTGTGAAGGCCCCCCCTCATCATGAACTATCTTTGGAGGAGGCTGTAGCGCTGAAAATTAATCACGCGAGATGAAATCCTCCCAAGTAATACCCTGTTGTGCCAACTGATGCATCACTATGATTTTGATCAATGCATAATGATATATGCTCCTATGTTGATGTGTTGGCCTCTTCCTTTGTACTAAAGGCACCATCCTCTCTATGTTGCGACACATTAAAAACAAAAGTTTCATCATACGTACCCTTGTGAAATGCATCAACAAACGAACATGGTACGCATAGAGACGCGAGAATTTGCCCTCGCAACTGAAATATCGAATGATGAGTTTCATCAATGGTGCAAATTCATCTCTCAGGAATCTGAAAGGAAAAGTTGCACTTAAGTGTCTCATATACCCGGGTTTGATATATGGCTCATAGTAGAATCTGTCTAGCTGCTGGAATTTGCTCCATTCCTCCCCTAAATTTGGTATCCCGGTGGCTTGAGCAATAGTCTCGGGTGACAAGGTGAAATTCACTCCGACAAGGTTTACATGACCATCCTGTAAATGTAGAACAAATAAATGGACTAGTTCCCGATGATGCTGAGTTTGTGAGATCATCTCACAGTATTGGAAACATGATTGGCGCCGAAAACAATCCATTGCAAGTGGTCAAACTTGCAATTGAGCCAAAGAAGTAGGCTCCTCCCTGACATGCTGACCACTTTTGCCACCTTTGTGATACCTCCGTGGCATATTTACCTCCAGTGTAGAATCACTATCATACTCCTGCTCATATACTAACTCAGTCTCTGACATGTCTTTAGAAACAAGATAGCTGGAATATATATATATGTTGACGTATAACTGTGTGCACAATTGACTGTAAACTGTTTATTTTGCTCTAAAAATGTTGTGACCAAGGGGACACAAATGTACAAGGGAATATTAGGAAATGGAAAACATTAGGGAATTGGAGAACATGGAAATAAAACAAGGAATTTAGAGAAGGGAAGGGACATGAAAATCTTGGATTTTAGGGTTTTGGGATGAGGTAGGGATAATTTGTTTTGTAATAGAAGTGAGGGACTAGGATTTGAGGGAGTATAGTGTAGGCTTTATGAGGGAATTATTGGGGAAAAATAATGGTGAATATGGGGAATGGGAAACAAAAGGAAATGGGAAAAAATGATAACCTTGGTAACATTCATTTTTTGAAACCCTACAGCAATTTTTGCATTCAAACCTTACAGCAATTTCATGGACAAAGGAGGGTTTTCCACTTGGTTTTCTAGGGCAAACATATCATAAATCCTTTACATTAACCGTTCAAAACCAAGAATAAGCCATGGATATGAGCCTACCTGCAAATTTGTGCGTAGAGGAGGCGTTTTGGTGTTTTTCCGAACCAAGTTTGCGCTTAAACCCCAGTGCACCGCGCGCCTCACCCAATGCGCCGCATGCCTCTGATGCGTCGCGCGCATGTAATTTTGCACTGTGTTTTTGTGCCTGATGCGCCATGCGCCTCTGATTCACCGTGCACCTCTGATGCGCCGCGCGCCTAGTCTGATGTGCCGCGCGCCCTGGAAATGCTCCAACTTGCATGCAAATTCACAAAATCGCTTTGGAATGGTGCTCTTCACTCTTGGAAAGTGGAATGGGTTGAAAATGATGTGAAATATCTTCATATAGACTCCCCTTTTATTTTTGCTTGGTCCATAACCCATTTTCTTATGTTTTGTCGTTGACACTTTTTAAGATTAATAGCTTTGTGACCTTTTTGGTTTCCTCCTTGAATGTGGTTGAAATAATGATTTTATTTGACGATTTTTGCAGGGAGAGCTGTGATATGATCTGGAAAAGGAGACCAAGGCTGCGCTTGGACAATTCAAGAACTAAAATTTTTGAAATTTTTTACAAAAATGAGATGATGACTTATCTTCAAAACAGAGTTTTGAAGGGAAGTCCTAATTTATCTGATAAAAACTATTGAGGTGACGATCTATCGAGGACATCCCTCTGGACTACTGGTCTTCTCAGACTTTGCAAAAAAAAAAATTGACTCAACCCTAGACCTAAGACCTAAAAAATTGAAACATGACTGTAAATAACCTTTGAAGCCTTGTTTTTATGAATAGACATGAACCAGCAGTGCCAAGCATGAGGGGAATGAGTAACACAAAACCTTTTCGTCATAGTTATGGCATGCCTAACGAAATGCAACTGATTGAAATTGATGGGACACCTAAACATGAAATTCAAAAGAGCTTTGATCTCTGACGGAGAGATAACTAGACCGACTCTAACATTGGCTCCAATGGGGATGGTAGCTCCTTGGAGATGCCAAGAACCGCAAATCTATGTATGATCTAGACAGCGCCTTCATCCATTGGGCGATGGAGTCATTATTCCAACACAAAATTTTGACAATTGGACTGAAAAACCAAAATCCATTTTGACTAAAATAGACTCGAAACTAAAAAGACCGATACAACTGACTCAACCAAATGAAACCAACTAACCTCCATTTTCAGAATTATAGCCTTCACCACGGGCCCTAGACTGAAGATGATAAGTTAGTCTACATTTGCAATAAAACAAAGGTAAAACGATATGTACAATGATGATGAAATGAGCAGAAAATACTCAGAAGTAGTATCTCTTTAACAGCCAACCATTAATCGTCCCTCCAGGACATTCATCTCCATTAATTTCTTTGAGAAGAAAGCGTTTTGGCCACGATATGCTGCAATATTGTAAGGACCCTTCCATAAATTTTCAAATTTGTCGTGCTTTCCTTTGTCTTCATGTCAAGCGTCCCACCTCAAAACTACCTCATCTAGCTGAAATGTGTCTGCTTTTTCCTTCTGGTCATAAATCTTTTTGATGCGCTCCTGTAACTTTCAAGTGTTTTGAAATACCTCCTCTCGTGTCTGCTATAAATGGATCATCTGATTAATCCTTCTTTGCATAGGATCTTCCTCACTGCCGGCTTCCTGCAGCAATTTGACTACCGGGACAACAAGCGAAGTAGGAAAAACCGTGTCTGTCCCATACACCAGCGCGAAAGGAGACATGCCAATAGACTTTTTCTGACTCACCCTATCAGCCCATAGTGCATTTACTAACTTCTTGTGCGAGCCCTTTTTATTGATTTCCAGAAATTTCTTAATGATATTAACCAAAGATTTATTAGATGACTCCACCAATCCATTTCCTTGAGGATGGTATGCAGTTGAATGTCCCAAGCTAATATTTTACTTATAGCAAAACTCAACCATATTTTTTGACTTAAATTTTGTTGCATTATCTGTGATTGACTTACTTGGACATCCAAAATGTGACAAAATATTGGTTTCAAGAAAAGAGATAATTACCACCTATGTAGCGTGTCGAGTGGGAATCGCTTCAATCCATTTTGTGAAGTAGTCTGTGACTGTCAATATCCATCGATGTTGTCCTGATGAGGCCGGATGAATTTCCCCGATGAAATCCAATCCCCACTGCTGAAAAGGTGCACTAACTTCAATTGATTTGAGAGGCAAAGGCTGTAGTTTCTGCTTCCCTTCAAAAATTTGGCATTTGTGACAATTTTTAACAGCTTTATATACATCTGAAAATAATGAAGGCCAATAATAACCTGCCCTTAGAATCTTGTTTGCTGTGGTTTTCCAAAACAGATGGCCTCCACAGTCCCCTCTATGAAAATATTCCACAACTCTTTTGGCTTCTTCCTCTACCAAACAATTCAATAACATTCCACCAGGATCTTTCCAATACAATGCAAAATTTTGCAGCTTTCAATTTCAATGTTCTACTCTTATTTTTTGGCATTCCGGGAGGTGAAGACAAATGCTGAAGTACATATAAAATGTCAACATACCAAGGGGAAGAAAGAAACATGTCGGATACTTGAACTGATGAATTATCCTCGTCTACATCGGACATGGCAGCAATCAAATTTATATCTAGAACTTGCAAATTCGTTTCAGCCATTAACTTGGCGAGTCCTTGACCTTTGATCAGCATGGTTTGTTTAATTTCCATGTCATACTCTAACAACGCAGTAATCCACTTACCTCGCCTTCCTTCTGGATCTGCTTGTACTAAAATATCTTTAACTGTTGCATTAGGAACAAAAGCTAGAATATGGGAATGCAATATTTACACACGGAAATCTTTCAAGGTCTTTACAAGCTCAAGTTCTTGCTTCTCAATGATGTTATATTTCAATGCACCATCTCTTATAATCCGACTGAAAAAGAAATGGGCTTCTCAACTCCTTCCTTCTTCTGCATTAATACAGCTGCCAAAGTGTGCTAAGAAGCAAATGAGAACAAAATAAAATCCTGCGTGTAGTCTGGGCTGATTAAAATAGGAGCTGAAGAAAGAGCTAACTTCACTAAATTGAATGATTTTACTACCTCTTCAGTCCACTTTACCTGGCTGTCCTTTTTCAACATGATCGTGATTTCTCTAAGATGCTCTGCTAGATTTGGAATAAAGCGACGCAGAAAATTCAGTTTACCATTAAAGGACTGTATTTCTTTCTTGTTCTGGGGCTGTTCAATTTGCTGAATGGCTTCGACGCGTGCAGGGTCAACACAGATGCCATCTTTATATATGATATGTCCAAGAAGCTTTCCCTCATCCATGGCAAAAAGACTCTTTTTCGGATTCAGTGAAATGCCATATTTTCTGCACTTTTGGAAGACAATTTTCAAATGATACAAATGTTCTTCATCAAAATTTGAAAACACGGTTAAATCATCAAGATAAAGAACTAAAAATACATCTTTCTCATTGGTGAAAGCCATGTCCATTGCACGTTGAAAGGTGGCTCCTGCATTCTTCAAACCAAACGGCATCTTTGCATAATGAAACGCTCCCCATGGAGTGGTGAACGTTGTCTTGTCACAATCATCTTCATGCACTAGAATTTGATTATATCCTAAATAGTCATCGAGTAGTGAAATCCTTGATGCTCCAACTACTCGCTGCAATATATGGTTCATTTTGGGCAGCGGATAATTGTCTTTTAAGGACACCTTATTCAAATTTCTGAAGTCAATATATAAGCGGATCTCACCTGTTTTCTTTCTCACGGGCACCAAGTTTGATATCCAATCTGAAAATCGGATAGGCACAATGATTCCTGACTTATACAATCTGTTTACCTCTTTTTCAATTGATGGCAACAGCTTGGGATTGATTCTCCTCAACTTTTGACGAAAAGGCTTCTGATTTGATTTAATGGGAATAGTATGCTGAATGATCTTTGTGTCATATGTTTTTAAATCTGAGTAATCCCATGCAAAAACATCTGAAAATAAAGACAACAATTTCACATATTTTGCTTTTACCTTTGGTGACAATGACTTTAATAGCTTTACCATCTTGGGATTCTCAGCTGTCCCAATGTTTACCTCTTCAACACCTTTTTCAGTTGGTCTCAATGTCGGTTTGTGGGCCACATCGTCTTGGTCAAACAGCTCCTCCAAAGGAATCAATCCCTTAGGAATAATGTTATATTTAAGTTGCAACACTTCCATTTGATTTACTTGTATATCATCACTACCATCATCATGTTCTGTATCTATGGAGGTATCTTTGAACTTACCCTTATTTTGCAGAAACTGATTAATCTCCTCATCATCTTGAAAGACTTGCCAACATCGCTGATTGTCTGGAACGGTGGGATGGTGTTTCACATATATCTCAAACTTGTTGCTAGAATTTTTAAATTGCTTGCTTCCTTAGCAAGTCCATCAACAACACCATTTTGTAGGCACACATGTCAAGGTATGATCAAAAAATAACTTTAAAATATCTAAGACTGCATTTCGGTAAGCTCTCATGCGAGGATGCTTGGCCTAAAACTCACCCTTAACCTGCTTTATCACCAACTCGGAATCACCATAGACTGCAATCTTCTTCGCTTTCAGCTTTCTAAGAATCTTAAGGCCAACAATGAGAGCCTCATATTCCGCTTCATTATTTGAACTATCAAATGCTAGTTTATAGGAACACACTCTCACCTTGCTTGGAACTTTGTCTTGATTGGAAAAGGGACTTTGAATCCACACACCAATACCAGCACCATCACTACCTACAGTGCCATCAAAATCCATGGTCCAAAGACCATCTTCATCCTCCTCCAAGTGCTGAAATTGCACCGGCTCTGATTTTTCTATTTGCTGCCCATTATCTTCAGTTGTTTGCTCTATAATAGCTTGCTTTTCTCCTCTTTCTTTTTGCAGAACTTCTCTAAAATTATCAGTGATTTTTGGTATATCTTCCGCCTGAACTAACTGGCTATCTAGATCATTAAAACTATCAACAAACAAAACAAACGACTCCAAATCTGTATCTACATAATTTACAGGATGATTGATTGGCTTCTCTTTGTTGGTTATCATGTATTTCATCTTTTTCTCTCGATATAGATTTCTCATTTGACCGAAGACTGGAATTGTAGCATAGGAAAACTCTAACTGTAGAGTACCTTTTAACTTAGCCCCCCAAGATCTTGAAAGTAGCATACCAAAACGTGGAAGAATGTCTACCACAACCACATCCATCAAGACATTCTTCGCTGGAATTTGGTCTAAGCTAACAACCAAATCTTTGATGAGCCCGATACATCTCACACGGCTGGAATCAAATGAATACAAATCATGATATCTCCTGGTAATGTCTAGCCCCAGCTTCTCCATGATCGCCTTTGGCATCAAATTGTGCGAAGCACCCGAATCGAACATAGCATTGTGCAAAACATATTCATGCAATCTCAAATTGATATAAAAGGGAGGAACATCACTATCAGGGGACTCACCATCCAATGTTGGCCCAAATATCAATTCTGGCTTATCATCTTCAACGTTCACCGTGTCAAACCTGGGATCAAAATTCAGAATTTTGGAGACTTGACCTCGGTAGCTGCTGTTTTTCATGATTTCAGTCAAAGGAATAGATACTTTTAATTTGGAAATTTCATTTTCCAAACTAAATGCTGAAACCTTTTCGACTTCTTTGACTGGAACTTCTTTCTTATCCTTGATTATACTTCCCTGATTTGTCCTTTCTGTTGATGATATCTTGCTAGTTGTGGGATCAATTGTCTCCTTTCCTTTCTTCTGTGGTATCGGTGAATCCGTCTTTGGTGCCGTAGCTTCTTTTCTTTTCTGAATTGGATTGATGGGCACATCTCAGTTTCTCAATGAGTACTTCTTCTGTTGAGTGGACAAGGCATTCAAATATCCCCTTTGGTAATCATCTAACTCTGCATCATTTGCTAAGATAAAATTTTCATCTTGCTGGGCGCCTGAACTTTCTCCATACTCTTCTTCTTCGGTGATGTAAATGGGTAGATCATCAGGAGTAAAGAAGTGATTTTGGTCCCCTACCACATCAGCATCATCATCTGAATCTTGACTCACAAAATTCTGCAAAAGAGGAGTCTTAATCTGCTGTTGGGTTGCCGGCTCTTGTGCTCTTTGTTCACACTGCTTAATTCTGAACTGAGGTTGTTGTTGGCCACGATAATTTGGATTACGAATCTGCGGTTCTGATTTGTCAAGGTTCATTCTTTTGAACATTTTTTCCATCTCACGAAGCCAAGGCGGTTCTGATGTATATTCTTCCTTTATAGTCACTATTTTCTCTGCTTTCAACCGTGCTCTCTTATCATTCATATTCGCCTCAACACTAACAACGATCTTTTGCATATCTTCCAAGGTCGGAGAATCTCTGTCCCGTAATGAATAAGCCATCTCCGGATCAAAACCATCCGGGAATTTAAGAAGAGCTGATTTTCTAGATGGTCTTAAATCATCTGGAATAGCATTATAAACTGTATTAAATATGATAATGTAGTCTTGGACAGACTCACCATGATTGCGTTTGATATTGTTGTACTCGGCATTGGTCTGAAGTGGATCTTTTCTGAGTTCCCAACGATCTAAAAATTGTTTATGAAGTTCAGCCAATGTAGGTACACTTCTAGCTCCCAAGCCTCTGAACCATTTTCTTACCTCTCCTCTGAATGTTTGCATAAACAATCGCATAGTTACGTCCTCCTCATCAATCTCATGTAAATCACAAAAATCTGCCATTCTGACTATGTGCTGTTGAGCGGACACACTTTGAGGAGTGCCATCAAAAAGAGGAATCTTACTCTGATAATCCACGGGCATATCATGCAATTGCTGAGGTAAAGCAAGAGGTGCAAAACGAGCAGCCATTGCTCTAGGTGGATTTAGTCTAGGGGTTGTCGGTGGAGTGGGTGTAGCTGAAGTATGAGGAGTATGTGGAGGAGAAGCGATGTGGGATGAAGGAGGGGAATTGGCTGTAGATTCTGAATAAGTAATTATAGGTTGCACAGGGATGGTGGGAATGAAAGGCGGTTCAGTAGGAATTCTAGAGGTGGATGTCGTGACAGTAGATTCAATATTTGCAAATACGACTTCTAAGAAATCAGCAAGATTTGTAGCTTGGATGTCGGTCTGAAGGTGCCTCAAGATAAAATTGTCAATTAATTTATTGTGTTTTTCAAATTCAAGAGCTGTAGCAAAATCAGGATTTGGAACTATGGAATCAAGAGCATTTTCAAACTTGGTTTTAAACAATGACAGTTCAAACTTTTCATCAAAAGCAAGTTCTTCAAGATATTCAAAAATTGTAGGAAATGAATGGGATTTAATCATGGGAGTCGCCGAGCTTTCTTGACGAAGGATTTTTCGAATCAAGTTTGGATTTTCGTAAATAGGGGGCGGATTAGGATCTGGATTAGCTCTTGTATGTCTTTTTGAAGCCAGTGTGTTTATCAAAAGATAAAAAGAATTGAAATAATTCATTCAATCGACTTCTAGACTCAATCATCCAAAGGTATAGAACGAAGAAATTTACTGGGGTGGTTTGCAAATCAAGTATTCACAAGCGAACCGAAGATCGACTGAAGCAACATTTATCTACTTCTGCTTATGCATAGCAAGAGCGTTTCGAAAGCTACCTGGCGTGACTTCAGACTCCGTCTAAGACTCATGAAACAAACTCATCAGCAAGAAAATCATTGATATTTCTTCCCCAGTATGGTCGCCACTATGTTAGCGCTCAAATCTACCTTAGGCTGAAATAAGGTAAAACTCGAGGCTACATCAAACAACGCTCAACCTCGTAGCTAGCCCTACGAGGACAGGAGAGGGCTCTCTCCGAGTAAATCTCGACAAAAGGTGATCAATGAGTTCGAGATGACTGAAATGATGACTAATTTTAGGCTAGGTATGAAATACAAGGACTTTGAAATTGATTTTTTGAAGTTTTGTTGAATTCAAGGGAAAGGCAATTTTGGGTGCGGGGATGAGGCACAGTTTTTGTAGAGGTATGCTTGGGGCAAGATAGGCTATTTTTTTGATGCCTTTAAAGAGATTGAATGGATATATCTGACTGGTGAGGGGTTAAGGAGAGCAAGAAACTATCAAGGATTCTCCATAAACAGACGAAAACATGGAAAATTAAACAAACTTAAAGGCAGAGCATAGCAAATTATGGATTCTATCTTAACACTTGATTTGTTCAATTGCAGAAGGTAAGAGAAGGAAAGTGATGCACATAAACAACTTACAAATATTGAAAGAATCACACCATCAACACATAAAGCCACATGAATCCCAAACAGTGCTGAAAAAACCTTGGTCTTTCCTTTGCCAAAAATGCAGATAAAATATGTACAATAGAGTATCAAGCTATTCCCAAGAGTCCAACCCTAAAAATGACTAAGAAAATACATAATATAGGCAAGCCAACACATTCCCCTGCCTATAGGGGTCTAGCTCATCATCGTAGGAGTTGTTTCAACCAATTCTAAACAAAGCACTACAATCTAGGCAGTCAAAACAACTTGCCTCTATAAGCTAGGAAACCAATTCATTCATTAAATTTTTGCTATTTTGTGAATGAATCATCTAGAATAGGTAAATAAGTGTCAAAAAAACATAATGTTTCATTAATCACATCAAGAGGGGTGAAAAATCACATCACAAGTCAAAACTAGTCAAACTGGCTTCATTTGCTGAGCCGAGGATGAAAATTGTGCCAAAAACCCTTGTGCGCCGCGCGCCTGAGCCCTGTGCGCCGTGCGCCTTTCCACCTGTTTTTGGGGCACTTCCTGGCATCCACATTGAGCTTAGGTTGGCTTTTTGGAAAGCCCTGGATGTCTACTTTCCAACCCAAGTGGAATTTTCCAATTTGGTGTCCATTTGACCCTCCAAAAGTGCATTCTCCCGGAAGTACTTCCTGCTGGTGCAAAAGGTGGCAGAAAGGTGATTTTCATGATGTTTTTGAGCCTTTTGGTCACCCAGATCTTGATGAAATGCTTTGGAAATAGCTTAGCATGTATAATTCATCATGACAAATCCAAAACTACAAGCCATTTGTGATTTGGACCTCCCAATCTTATGGGTCACGCGCTGCGCGCTACGCGTTGAGCCAAAAAACCTGTTTTGCAAGCCAAAAATTTCAAAATGACAAAATTTTCTCCAAATTTGCTCAAATTTGGAGTGAAGACCCTTTATCATGTTTTTTTCCTCGCCAATGAAGCCTCGGCCAAAATTTGGAGTGGATCGGGCTTTTTCCGCCGTTTTAGCGCTTTGCTAAAACGCCTCTTTAGGATCTTCATTTTCGCTTTCCAAACATGCATGCGAGCCCAATAGTGAGTTTTCATATGACGAAGCATGTCCTTGTCTCTATTTTCCTTCGCCAACAACTTCTCCAAATGAGTGTTTACCCGGATGAGCATTGATCCTCGATCAATAGGTGTCAAATCACCGGGTCTCTTTCAGGCCAATTCTCGGTCTTCCCGGATTTTCCGCAGCTCATAAAGTGTATGTTCATCTTCCAGTTGTTTGTTGCATTGCTCCAAGTAGTTGATCACCCACTTATCCATCTGCAATTTCTTTTTCAGTGACTCATTATCGGCCCTTTACTCTCGGATGATCTCCTTTAGCTCCGAGCTAGGAGAGCTCGCATCAACATCAATGATATCCGTGTCCTGACCTCCTGAAGGACCCTCATCAAACATGGGCCTCTTGCCCCTATCCTGGATCTGTACCTGTGTCGAAGAAGGAGAGACCCCTTCCACATGATGTGGAGATAATACTCGCTGTGCTAATGAAGCCAACGAGACCCCTTCCACCCCTGGTGGAGATAGTACTCGTCGTGCAGATGCAAATAGGGCCCTGTGGCCTCACTGATATGTCACATACGCTGGAGCATTGACAGGCTCGGTCTCAGGAATGTCAAACTGCTATGAAGGCCCCCCCTCATCATGAACTATCTCTGGAGGAGGTTGTAGCGCTGAAAAGTAATCACGCGAGATGAAATCCTCCCAAGTAATACCCTGTTGTGCCAATTGATGCATCACTATGATTTTGATCAATGCATAATGATATATGATCCTATGCTGATGTGCTGGGCTCTTCCTTTATACTAAAGGCACCATCCTCTCTATGTTGTGACACATGAAAAATGGAATGTTCATCATACGTACCCTTGTGAAATGCATCAACAAACGGACATGGTACGCATAGAGACGCGAGAATCTGCCCTCGCAACTGAAATATCGAATGATGAATTTCATAAATGGTGCAAACTCATCTCTTAGGAATCTGAAAGGAAAAGCTGCGCTCAAGTGTCTCATATACCCGGGTTTGATATATGGCTCATAGTAGAATCTGTCTAGCTGCTGGCGTTTGCTCCATTCCTCCCCTACATTTGGTATCCCGGTGGCCTGAGCAATAGTCTCGGGTGATAAGGTGAAATTCACTCCAGCAAGGTTTACATGACCATCCTGTAAATGTAGAACAAATAAACGGACTAGTTCCCGATGATGCTGAGTTTCTGAGATCATCTCACAGTATTGGAAACATGATTGGCGCCGAAAACAATCCATTGCAAGTGGGCAAACTTGCAATTGAGCCAAAGTAGGCTCCTCCCTGACATGCTGACCACTTTTGCCACCTTTGTGATACCTCTGTGGCACATTTGTCACATTTACCTTGGGTGTAGAATCACTATCATACTCCTGCTCATATACTGACTCGGTATCTGACATGTCTTTAGAAACAAGATAGCTGGAATATATATATATGCTGATGTATAATTGTGTGCACAATTGACTGTAAACTGTTTCTTTTTCTCTAAAAATGTTGTGACCAAGGGAACATAAATGTACAAGGGAATATTAGGAAAGGGAAAACATTAGGGAATTGGAGAACATGGAAATAAAACAAGGAATTTAGAGAAGGGAAGGGACATGAAAATCTTGGATTTTAGGGTTTTGGAATGAGGTAGGGGTAATGTGTTTTGTAATAGAAGTGAGGGACTAGGATTTGAGGGAGTATAGTGTAGGCTTTATGAGGGAATTATTGGGGAAAAATAATGGTGAATATGGGGAATGGGAAACAAAAGGAAATGGGAAAAAATGATAACCTTGGTAACATTCAATTTTTGAAACCCTACAGCAATTTTTGCATTCAAACCTTACAACAATTTCATGGACAAAGGAGGTTTTTCCACTTGGTTTCTAGGGAAAACATATCATAAATCCTTTACATTAACCATTCAAAACCAAGAATAAGCCATGGATATGAGCCTGCCTGCAAATTTGTGCGGAGAGGAGGCGTTTTGGTGTTTTTCTGAACCAAGTTTGGGCTTAAACCCCAGTGCGCCGCGCGACTCACCCAACGTGTCGTGTGCCTCTGATGCACCACGTGCGTGTAATTTTGCACTGTGTTTTTGTGCCTGATGCATCGCGTGCCTCTGATGCGCCGCGCGCCCAGTCTAATGCGCTGCGCGCCCAGTCTAATGCGCCGTGCGCCCTGGAAATGCTCCAACTTGCATGCAAATTCACAAAATCGCTTTGGAATGGTGCTCTTCACTCTTGGTATGTGGAATGGGTTGAAAATGATGTGAAATATATTCATATAGACTCCCCTTTGATTTTTGCTTGGTTCATAACCCATTTTCTTATGTTTTGTCGTTGACACTTTTTAAGATTAATAGCTTTCTGACCTTTTTGGTTTCCTCCTTGAATGTGGTTGAAATAATGAATTTCTTTGACAATTTTTGCAGGGATAGCTGTGATATGATCTGGCAAAGGAGACCAAGGCTGCGCTTGGACAATTCAAGAACTAAAATTTTTGAAATTTTTTACAAAAATGAGATGATGACTTATCTTCAAAACAGAGTTTTGAAGAGAAGTCCTAATTTTTCTGATAAAAATTATTGAGGTGACCATCTATCAAGGACATCCCTTTGGCCTGCTGGTCTTCTTAGACTTTGCAAAAAAAAAAATTGAATCAACCCTAGACCTAAGACCTAAAAATTTGAAACATGACTGTAAATAACCTTTGAAGCTTTGTTTTTATGAATACACCTGAACTAGCAGTGCCAAGCATGAGGGGAATGAGTAACACAAAACCTTTCCATCAGAGTTATGGCATACCTAACGAAATGCAACTGATTGAAACTGATGGGACACCTAAACATGAAATGCAAAAGAGCTTTGATCTCTGACGGAGGGATAACTAGACCGACTCTAACATGTTGCACTAGATAAATATTTATTTCTTTGTTAATGATTTTGTCACATATATGGTTTAATGACATGCATAATAATTTCTTTCCATTATATCACTTAATTTATTGAACTTGATGTTGGTTATGATAGTAAAGTTTAAAATTAGATAAGTGTAATGGGTTTGAATTCACCATAGCACCTCCCTACCCAAAGTAGTGAGTGTTATTCTCTATGTTTATGGATTAGAACTGGTGGAAGCACCATCCCTCAATATGGGGAGCTACATTATCTGATGTAGTGTGGCAACAAATAGTAGTTGTTACGGACTACACCATAGGTGGTAATTTGGGTTGCGAAGGGACCAACCGATGACTAATATAAAAGTCGATCGAGAGGGCGACTATGGGGCGACATAAGTGTGCTTGAACAATTTAAGGTTGCTTTCATCCCTACTAGTGCATAAGAGAGTGGAGGATATGGTATTTAAATAAACTAGGATGCATGGGAAATTCATGATAATTTTGGAAATTGCATGCTTTCCTTGTTAATTTCCTCTATAAGCTATAAGTCCCAAAAAAAAAAATTTGATTTAAATAAGTCGAGAAAGAGTTTTTAGGTCATTATTAGATTTTAAAGGTGGAATCCAAAATTTGGTTTATGGGGTAAACATATCATATGTTATAATTGCTACTCTGAATTTACTTCTGGTAGTTTTGTAGAAGATGAAACTTGTACCATAGTGAGGGAAACTCTCGTTGATCCTCTAGTCTGATTATAGATCTTATGTCATGTAATTTTAGGAAATATGATCAAAGGATGTTTGGATTCCTAAATGCATCTTCAAATAGGTCATGTTCAAATTTCTACTATAACTTTTCTTCTGGGAGGTTCTGAAAATTGAAACTTGGATAACAGTGAATAGAAATCCCATAGATCCTCTGATTCGGTTTTTAAAACTTGGACTATTATTCTCTAAGAGATATGCCTTGAGGAAGTTTCTATATCACTTTGCATGTAAAGTGTTTGAACAAATGTTTGGTTTAATAATACATTGCATAAAATTATTTGATGAAATTCCCCAATGAAAATGATGTTTTGTGGATGGGAATGGTATTGTTTTATGTTAGCATTGTTATATGATAGTATTGCTATAGTTGACAAATCTATGTCTATTTTGTAGGTTTTAACCCTGTACAGAAATTACTTGCATACGAATTCTTAAACACAGAAAATAAACAATGCGAGGGCATAACACATAAAACACATATACAGAGAGATTTCCTCTGGATCCCAAAAACAGGACCACCAACTTGATTTTTCATTATTTTCCTTTCAATGTTATAATACATATTTGTACATGTTGAAGCATCCAATACCATGGACCGAAAACCATCGCATCCAAAAACATATGCGAAAATCATGCACAAAACCATAGCTGGTTCCGCCCATCCTAACATAGGGTCCAAAACCAAAATTTTTCGGGGCACTACCCTAGACACCATAAGTGGGGTTACGGGTATGCCTCAAACCCCCTGTGACCCCTCCCCTCTAACCCCTAGTTAACTATGTGGGCTAGTCGTGGAAAGAATATAACACAACCAAACATTCTCCCACTTGTTGTTTTCTTTCCATAGGGGGCCACAAGAGAGCTTAGTCATTT
>APFE030112739.1:25144-48710 GCA_000404065.3 Pinus taeda
ACCCTTCCACCTTGCAACTTCAACTTTACTTTTCCACGACCAACGATTCTATCCCTCCTATCATCCCCCAAGAAGACATCACGACCATCATATTTCTCATACTCGCAGAACCACTCTCTATGGGGAGTGAAATGAAAGGATGCACCTGAGTCAATCAACCATGCCTCATGATCTACATGTGTACTTGAAGAAGTCAAGTGCACATCCCCACCTTCATCTGAGGTGGTTTTCGCCTCTGCAGAAGGAGCCTCATCAGATCCCTTTCCTTTTTCAAGAGCTTTAGCTTTACAGTCCCTTTTAAAGTGGCCTTCCTTTCCGCATTTCCAGCACACCACCTTTACAAGTTTTCCTAGAGATTTAGATCTCCCTCTAGATTTAGATATCCCACTCGATGACTTATTTTTGTTTTTGTTTTTGGATTGTCCTCATACAGACAAGGCATCACCATTCTGGCTCTCCATATTTTTCCGTCTCATATCCTCTATCAGCAATGCTGAGACTATTTCATCAAACTGCAAGGCAGTTGCATTGCTACCTATTGAAATAACTAGACTATCCCACGAATCTGGTAGAGAACACAACAAATTGATACACTTATCTTCATCTGAAATTTTAATATCAACAAATGCTAACTGACTTACCACAGTATTAAATGCATTCAGATGCTCTGTCACCGAGTCTCCATCTTTCATCCTCAGGTTATACATCTTTTTTTGTAGGAACAGTTTATTCACTAGAGACTTAGATTGGTACAAAGTCCCTATCTTGTCCCACAAAGCCTTCGCCATAGCTTCCCCTGATACATTCAACAATACTGAATCTGAGACACATAATCATATTGTGCTCTTTGCCTTTTCATCCAACTTATTCCATTCTTCATTGGACACTCCTGTTGGTTTAGTACCTGAATCTACCGCAATCCACTGATCTTTATCTGCCAACAGATCCTCCATCTTGAGTTTCCACAACTCAAAATTCTGACCATTAAATTTCTCAATCCCTATCTTTCCACTACTCACCATCTAATTTCACCACCAGAATCAATCTCACAGATCTCCCACTGAACAGGGTCTGCCACAGGCTTGAGCAAAACCCCTCAGCAACAAAGGCGTCCCCTTGAAGCCAAAATAGCTCTGATGCCAAATGTAGGTTTTAACCCCGTACAGAAAATACCTACATACAAATTCTTAAACATGGAAAATAAACAATGCGAGAGCATAACATATAAAACACATATACATAGAGATTGCCCCTGGATCCCAAAACTAAGACTACCAGCTTGATTTTTCATTATTTTCCTTTCAATGTTACAATACATATTTATACATGTTGAACCATCTAATACCATGGACCGAAAAACCATCGTGTCCAATACCATGGACCGAAAATCATTGTGTCCAAAAACATGTGCTAAAATCATGCACAAAACCATAGGTGGGTCTGCCCATACTAACATAGGGTCCAAAACCGAAATTTTCCGGGGTGCTACCCCGGACCCCATAAAGTGGGGCTACGGGTATGCCTCAATCCGCTCTGACCCGCCCCCCTCTAACCCCCGGTTAACTATGTGGGATAGTCGTGGAAAGAATATAACACAACCCAACATATTTCCATGCAAATTATTTGAATAAATGTGTTAAAGGTGTTTTATTACATTTTTTTTTATAGGTGGAATTAGATCATTTTTTCTGATCTGATTTCATACAAAATATTTGAAAATATGTCTACAACAAAAATAATACATAATTGGTTTCATACAAAGTAATTGAAGAAAGATTTACATGTAAAGCATTCAATAAAATATATGAGAGATGAAAATAATTTTTTTCAAGTGTGTTAGGACAAATTTAATAGGGGTATGTTACTTTAATGAATTAGTTGCTTGAAATCCCATAAAACAATATCCATTTACTTTTCTTGTAGTAGAATAGATTCATGGCAGGTATTCTTGTGATACAAGGTGTTGCAAGCAAGCCTAGTTTCATGGAAGGCCTTCTTGTGATAGAAGGTGTTGAGGGCATTAGACACGTAGATTATCTCCTTAAGTTGCTAGATTGAATTTTTAGTTTTCCCCCAATTGTTACCACAATTTCCTAAAGTTTGAGATCACACCTGAGATATTTTCCATTGAGATTTTGAAGGAAACCATCCAATTCTAAAGGAACATATTCAAGAAACTTTGATGACTACCATCTATATATGTACAAATATGTGTGCATATGTGTTTGTGTGTAATCATCCCTTTTGATTTCCATACACAAAATGATAGCAACCGATCTTTACAACTCAACCTATATCACATGCATGTTGTCAAGATTCAAGCCAAGCTCACCTACCTTAATTTTCTTCAGGAAATAACCAGAAGTATTAACGTCAATTTCAAACTCTAAAAAGAAATATAATTCGACGACAATTTTGTGAGTTGTTGTCTATGTGTTTTTCTCGATTCATGTAAGTTATTTTCACTTAATATTTAGGGTAAAATTAGAGAGGAAGGTTCTATTGTGTTATTCAACAACCCACCATTTGTTAATAGTAGTAGTCAATATTACATTAATAAATGGGGACCCTTTGAAAAAATCCTTACAAAAATGAGTTTAGCAATTAGGCATTTTCCTTATTAATTTTTGGAATATGACAAGATATCAATCAAACACTATTTCAAAAAACTAGTAAATGTCTTCCTTTCTTGCATATCGCACGATAAAACGTGATTAAAAGCCTTGCTAATCCACCAAATCTAGTGAAAAGCGATCAAAAGAGAACTCCACGCTAAAACACTTTGAAACTAGTACGTTTCTTATATAAACTAAGTCCTAAGTCATTTCTTATTAAAATTAAGGCCTGCATCACATATCGCTATTTATAGAAGGTGCACCTTAAAGAGTTACCTTAAAATGTGTGAGATGTGAAATTGCGATGACAGCATTGCCCTTATCGCATCGCATTTCGGAAATTAAAAAGAACACCGCAAACTTACCATCCAGTGAGATTGCGAAATGCGATTGAGACCCAAACCCAATCCCGACATACATTACAAGCGAGTCTTTAGGTCCGCTACTTAATAAAGGGGCTTTACAATAAAACCTGACAAATAAGCTATGTTTTGGAAATGACATTAAGCATCCTGCATTTTGCATCTCGCAGAAACTAAAGAAACGACAAGGAAAGCGTATAAACATAATACGATAATGTGATTTGCGATATTGCATCGCAATCGCAAAATCTACATTTTCGCAATTTAAAGGCTCGCCACCCTAAAAATATTTCTTCCCGACTTATGATGCAGAAATTAATGAGAAATAAAGTTAAGAGATAATGAACCATTAGTGGGCATTCAATAAAGGTTAATGGCATTTATGTGTGAAAATTCGTTCAACGTGATACAATATCTTCTCACTTCCATTCAAATAAAACTCCTTTCTTATCACCTTTTCAAGTTATCTATATTATTCCATTTTGCATTCATTCTTGTCTCTATACATCCGATAGATGCTTTTTTTCTCCATTTTTAGGAAAAATCCATAGAAGGAGTCTTTGGGAGCAATGGCAAAGAAGGGCAAGGTAGTTGCATATGAGAAATCGTAAATTCCTCCTTTATTCAAAGATACTACGTGAAGCAAAGAAGGAGGAACCTCTACATGGGAAACCATGTATGATTTATTAGAAGAAAAGGAACCAAGATCTCTGGAAACAAAGGTCACAGCTGATGGTCGTGTTTCCTTAGATGCCTCCATTTTTTAGACAACATGCTTATTTCTACATCGCATAGCCGCGTGACCAAATATAATCCCTTATACAGATATCGTCAAGTGGATTATTGATCAGGCCAATATCTCAAATAGAGAATTTAAGAATAATAGCCAAGAGGTTAAGGGATCTTTTTCGCTAGACAATCTACGACTTATATACAACCTACCAGAACACCAAACGCTCTACAATAAACAATTCCTGGAGAAGTTTTCCAAAGAGCGAGGACCCAGCAGATGTCACCCAGACCTAGTTGAATAATGAGGGCAAGATCAAAAAGGACAAAGCAGGTATGTCCTCTACTTCATCTATTTCTCCCCCCCATAGTTTTGCAACAACCATGTCATGTAAGATGTTTGTCAAGCCCAATAACACTAAATTTTCCCCAGAATGGCTTCCATTAATAGATTCAATCGTAAACACAACCATAATGAATTGGGCCCAAATTTTGTCTGATATTTTTTCTAAGGCGATAATGGATTATAGGAGAAAAAGGAGTATCTCTTCGAGGGTTTACCCTCCATTTTTTATAAGTGCCTATGTGATGGATGCAATTTATTTTGGTTCAAATTTTCCTATCGTGGGATGGAAGTGGACTATGAAGAATCCACTTCCCATTCATATATATCATAAGGACATGTGGGAGTCTCAATTTCACCCCCATGTTTACAAAATTTGTCATGGAGTCATGTTTCCTATCCATAAATAGGTTTATAACCAAAATGCCCCTAGGCTCTCTAAGGAAGCCTAAGTAGATATCCTCCTAGTGGCCAAATGGTTTGGAGAGGAAACATTCACATATATCAAACTATTTGGGAGTATTGCCTCACTGCATGTCCTCCCATACTATGTCCCCAAAAAATTCATGGCTAGAGAGATAGCCTATCAAACAACAAGTGAGGGTATCAAACAACAAGTGAGGGTGGGCTGAGCAAAGGATTAAAGGAAGCAAAAAATGTCATTTGGTCTACATTTCCATTGTAGTGTGAAGCATTTGCACTGCATGATCTTGGTCATGCATTCAAAGAAATAAAGATCATGAAAGCTCTAAAATTACCTAAATTCCCATGAAGGTAGTATGACCCAATTGGAACTGCCAAATACTTAACTACCATGGTGAAAGTGAAGGTATTCAGTCATGAGGAAGATGCATTTGATTACATCTTCCTACAAAAAGAAACATTCATAGATGTGAAGCACATGGCATCATTATTTTTCGACCCAAAAATTCTTGAAGCCTTTCATGAGTATAGAGAAAGGAGATTGTTAAAGGCTCCAATGGACCAATTACAGATTGAGCGAATAAGGGATCCAACTCTCAGCGTAATCCTAGAAGAGAGCTCTAGAGAAAATTCTAAAGAAGATTCTGAAGCTGAGTCCCAAGATAAGTCTACTAGGGAGTCATAGAAATCAAAGTAACAGTCATAGAATGGGGGAAGTAAAAGTAAGGAGTTAGAAACGAATATAGTCGAATCTACTGAAAAATTAGTTGATCAAACCTCAGCTAAAAAATAGGCTGAAATTCACTCCACCTCCACCCAGTCAACAAAACCCCTAGTGATTGATTTAGAGAAAGAATGGGAGCATTTTAATAAAAAAATTCCATACTGAGGGACAAGCACCTGAGCCACATACTCCAAAACACAAAGCAACTCAAGAAATTACAATAGAGAAAATTGTAAGTAGTCAAGAGGTAGAGCACATTGCTGCCACTCCTACCTCTAAAATTGTTTTGAGAATTGAGGAGATTCCTCCTTTAGATTTGTTCTATAGCCCAACACACAAAGCTATCATCAAAAGGAAAAGAAAGAAGAATAAGTTGGATGCTACAATTGCTACTACTTCCAATAATGAACCGATGGATATTGTCTGGAAAGATTCACCCATCGACCCATCTAAGAACCTTACTAAATTGTCGCAATTTGCAGGAGCCTATGCTACAACGACTATTGATAAAGCAACATAGGTACAAATGTTGCTCATAGAAAAGGAAAATTAAATTATGTTGTTGGAACAACAGTTAGAGCAAGAAAAATCTAACCAACAAGCAGCATTGCAAATAGCCAAGCTCCAGTAAGAATTCGAGCAGATGCAAATAAAACATCAAGCCAGCTTACAGAAAAGGAAGCGCAAATACAAGAAATAACAAACAAGTACAAGGATAGTCCAAAAATTGATCAGTTTATAATTGAAGCGCTCAGCCTTAACTCCTAGATAATGCACCAAAAAGAAATTCTATGCCAGAAGGTCTCGCAGTTGAGTCCTTATTGCAAGACTAGTGACAAGTTAATGAGTCAAGTCATTGACATGAGACTCGAATATGATGAAGTCTTGAAAAGAGTTTCCGACTTCATCACTTGGCAAAATAAAGAAATTTTATTTGTAGACTGGGGTTCTCAACTTAGACAAGTAGAAAAGGCAACAATAGTCGTAGCAGCAACAACAAATAGTGTTATTGAAAACATCAATGAGAATTTACACAGCACCAACTTGGTGGTAGAGACTATACCAGGTTTTCTTCCAAATGCCAAACAACTCGAACAACAGTGGAGGCATGCAACACAAGAAAAAGAGGAATAAATTAGGCAAATGACCAGGTTAAACTCGAAAGCATACTGGCAATATTTAGTTAAACCTTACAACTAGTGGATGACCCTATGATGCCTAACTACTTCCACGTAGAAAATGGTGCTGCCACTAACTGATGTCATGTTCACTGGGCAATTGAAATTTGTAATCAGCCAACCGACACAACTCAAACTAATGATGGACATCTGCGATCTCAAGTATCAAGCACAAAGGAGTTATTCACCATGTTTTATTTCTATTTTAGTTTTGTTTTGCATAATTTGAGGAAGATTGTTTAGACCTCCTCAACTATTTTTGTAATAATCTATTCTTAGGATTTATAATTTAGTATTTAAACCCCTCTCATGCATTTATAGAGGGGTCCATAAATTTTATCAGAAACAATCTTTAAAACATGCACTTATGTCCCTTTGAGGAATTTATGGTGAAATGAATGGAATAGGATTTATTTTCATCTTATCTAGCATATTCTACTGAAATTTCACTTTTGTACTCTTAGATGGTGTTGGATTGATTGGAAGTAGATCGATATTGTTGAAACACATGAGTAGAACTTATTACAAATGGTACTTTTATCTTGTGATTTTGTTTTATTTATGTATTAAGCAATAATTTTTTCTTCAAATTGTTTATGTATGAAAGTTTAAAACTTGGTTAGCATTATTTCACTTTTGTATGGTGATGGCCTAAATTTTATGTTGAATATGTGAATAATTTCTTATGCAATATATCTTTCACAATAGTTTCGGCTAACTATTTATCTAAAATGATTATTGTTAAAACGATTTCACATCTTATTGCAGTTAAATGATCTTTATTACCAATTTCTTTAGGACATTATTGTAGATCACATGTTTCAACTTTATTTGCAGGTATAGTCATAGCTAGATAGTGTCTAAATTAGGATATATGCATATGATTATTAGTTTAGATTAGATTAATTTTAGCTTAAACATTCGTTCGAACTATCATATATCACCCCATCAGCACTATCATAATTTATATTGGGAAACTAGTTCAGACAGGGTGGTTTTCCCCCATGTTGTAAGCAATGATTTTCGTGGCTTCAACATTTTGGCGCTAGAAGGAGGGCCTGACTGTGAATGGCAAGTAAATCCAAATTAACAAGCCATTCTAATATTAAAACTCCCTCATCATCAACTCCAACTTATCGATCACATTCCAAATCTCCTAATCCTAAGCAAGAAGTTGTAAAGACAACTACAGAGCCCACTGTTGCAATCCCAAAGAAGGCAAATCATTATTCTTCTACTGAAGCCCTTGAAGTCCAATATTTGATTCATAAATTACAAGGGATTATCTCAAGAGGAATTTGAGTCATCCCAAGATAGTGTTACTTCTTAGTTTACCCCATCTCAATGGTTAACTAGAGCGTAGAGTGAAAAGATTGGAATCCCACCATTCGAATTCCCTCTACCAAGCCGTCAGAAAGCTAATAAGACACCATCTGAATCCCACAGCAAGGCTCTTTCATCAACACAACCATCATCTTCATTCATTCCATCCATACCATGACAAGACCAATCATCCACCTCACCACTCCAAATCATGATTCACACAAGTACTAGAACTCCATCTTCCTCTACCCCCAATCACCTTCAACCACTGCCACATCTTCCTATTCTTGGATACCAACAATGGCTCAACCTCCTCTTATGCTATGGACAAATCCAGGAGCTATTAGGATGGTTGCTACTTTACATCCATTGCCAGCCCATCCAGAGAAATGGTTACCAAATTTCAATCCTGATAATGGCCTACTAGCTGAGGAACACATAAACAATTGTATGTTGTCCATTGACTTGAACGAAGTAGTAGAAGAAGATGCAGTTGTAATATGATTTCCATATACTTTGCAAGGAGCAGCAGGATCATGGTACTTCTCATTACCATCAAGTTCTATTAATAGTTGGGATGCTTTTCAAGAGCAATTCTTAACTAAATTTGGAGATGATAGATCCATGGCTACCCTAATCAATGATCTCTCCAATTTGAAAGTCGAACCTAAAGAACCAATAAAAGACGTCAACTATCGCTTCAATAAATTATTGAATAAAATACCAGCAGCATCTAAGCCCAGCGATGAGGTCCAAAATGAGTGGTACATTTCTAATCTCCCTTCAAACACAGTATTTTCTTCGATAGAGCTGTCAAAGCAACTTTGGAAAAAAATATGAAAAAGGCAATAGCTGTAGAAAAACACATTCTAGCTGTAGATAAGAAAAACGCATTAGAAGAACAAAAATCCAAGAAAGTGACTTTTAGGGATGAATCCAAGAAGAAACTACCAAAATATCCTTTTGATCTTGAAGGTTTGCAAAAAGTCCTCAAAACCATGTCTAATGAAATGGTTGATATTAAAAAATAGGTAACAAAGACTTCCTCTAAGAAATCGTTTAGACCATTTAAAAGGAATTACACTACTGATCCTAAACCTCCAAATGTTATATCAAATGTCAAATTAGATGGAGATGAAGATAAAGTTTCAACGAATGAAGAACAACCAGATGATGAAGAAGTGGCATAGTTACAAGGAATGTGGGATTTTATACTTCCCAATGAAGAAACGCAAGAAGCATTGCATGTTGCCACCTGAAGTAAAAACCCAGTTGATTTGCCACAAACAAATCCAAACTAGAAGGATTCAATGCCACCTCCTAGCGACAAAACAATAGGTAATAAATCTTCACCAAAATCCACTCAAACTACTCATTCTCAATTGAATTCTTCACCTTCAACGAAACCTTGATAGTATATGATGAAATGGAATATAATATTGTTGATGATATGAAAAATACTAGGGAAAACATCACACTTTCATGAGCTTAGAAAGTTGAAACTTTAGCAGAAGCTACTCCTTAAGGAACTCAAAGCATTACCTACTTCACCTCTTCCTGCCATTGTGATCTCACAAGCTGCCCATGAAATGGGAAGACCCCATAGCACCTCTTTAAACAAAATTGATCCAACTGACATTGCTCTTACTGGAGGAAGATCTAAATCACATACTCGTCCATTTCTCCTTACTTTTGAAATTTTTAATAGAAACTTACACAACTATTTAGTTGATTCAGGAGCTTCATCTAACATTTTACCTAGAAGAGTTTGTGCAAAGTTGAATGTTTAGCCCCAAAAATCTAATGTACGCATAGTATAGTTAGATCTATCTCAAGTCAAATTTTTTGGGGAACTTAATCAAGTAACCATCAGACTCTCGTCAAACCCCAAACTCTGTCAAGTTATTGACATTCTTGTAGCTGATATTCCCGAGTTCTATGGCTTAATCCTTAGTAGAGACTGGTCAGAAAAGCCTCATGGCTATTTCGCAACTGACTAGTCTCACATGTGGCTTCCCTATAATGGAAAGCCAAATAAAATAAGGGTTGATCGTGAAAAACATCAGAAGTACATAGTCATAAAGCTAGAAGGAGAAAATTAACCAATTGCATATAGCAACAATATCATCGGAAACTACTCAGTAGAATCATTTCTAGGAAATTTTAATGCTTATACTTCACCTTTCTTGGAAAACTCTGTTGTATCTCAAGTTGAAAACTTTTCCCAAACAGATACTTCTAAGTGTGTAAATTTTGTAGATAAATCTATAGTTAGCTCTTTATTTTGGAAATTTTTTCTTTTTTTGGATCTAAATCCAATGATGGAGTAGGAGCAAGATGCATATCAGTTAGCCCAGAAGGGGAAAAGACTATGTTAGCATGCAGACTGGAATTTTATTGCACAAACAACACTATTGAATATGAAGCATTAGTTCAAGGTTTGTATAAAGGCATTGGCCTTAATATTAAACACCTCCAAGTGTTTGGAGATTCAGAAATTGTGATAAAGCATGTAAGAAATACTATACATTGTTTGTCTGGAAATTTGAAACATTATCACTCGTTAGTCCAAGACTTGACTTCCCACTTTACAGCGTTTAATATGTCCCCTATTCTAAGACTCCAAAACGCAAGCGCCAATCTCTTATCTAATGTGGCTTCCAAGATTATTCCACCAAAAGATTATAGTCCTGATCACTTTTCTATTGAATTGATTTTTAGGCCTTATATTCTCGACAATATCACCAACTAGAGAGTCTTTAATAAGGATATGGATATCATAAGATTTTTGACATCAAAAGGCTCTTATGATGACTAGATAGTTGACGAAGACCAGCATGACAACCAGCTTAAGCAAGAAACAACCAATAATGCTACACCAAAGTCTGTGGTTAAGTTGGAAGATTTATATGACCTCAAGGACAGATTCAAAAGACCCACCACTTCAAAACTTCAAAGTTCAACTCTGAGGTTTGAATTGATTAACCTTGGAACTGGCCTTAAACCTCAAAATATTAATCTAATTCTCATACTTACATCAGATGAGAAATCAACGTTTATACATTTGTTGAAGAAATATAAGAATGTCTTCACATGGAACTATGAAGATCTTAAAACATATGAAACTTCTTTTATTCAACATATTATCCCCATGATGTCTGATGAAAAACCTATTCAGCAGATATTAAGAAAAATCCATCCTAATTTAGAAAATCATATTAAATCTGAATTGAATAAACTAACGAAAGCCAAAATTATTTTCCTTGTCAAAAATTCCAGGTGGATCTCCAATTTTATCCTAGTCAGAAAGAAGAATAGTGATATTCAGATATGTATAGACTTTCGCAATCTCAACAAATCATGTTAGAAGGACAACCTTCCATTGCCTCCTATGGAACAAATATTGCAATCAGTTGCAAGCTCAGAACTAATGCCTTTCCTAGATATATTCTCAGGTTATAATTAGATCCTAGTACACCCAGATGACTAGCTGAAAACTACATTCAGGAAAAAAATGGGGCACTTATGCTTATCAGAAGATGCCAATTGGACTAATTAATGTTGGTGCTACTTTCCAAAGAGCCATGGACATAGCCTTCAAAGGTTTAGTAAACAAATCCATAGTAATCTACTTAGATGATATAACTATATATTCCAAAAAGTGTAGTAATTATTTGAGAGATTTAAAACAAATCTATGAGCGTTGTCAAAGGTATGGAATTTCTCTTCATCCTAAGAAATATTTCTTCACTTTAAGTGAAGAAAAACTCCTTGGATTCATTGTATCCAAAGAAGGGATTCACATTGACCCTCATAGAATAAGAGAAATCTCTGAAATTCCTTTACCTCATAACAAAAAATCCATTCAATCTTTCCTAGGTCAGATAAATTTTGTTAAAAGATTTGTCCCTGACTTCTGAGGAATTGTGTTACCTCTTCAATCTATGATAAATAAAAATTCTCTTTTTAAATGGGGACACACTGAACATGAAGCTTTTGATTTGATTAAAAAAGCAATCAATAATGCTCGATCTTTAGCAACTCTGAATTTTTCAAATCATTTCATTCTTTATACTTTCGCTTCCAAGAAATCATATGCAACCATATTGACACAAGTCAATGAAGAAAAATCTAAAGCCCCAATCTCTTTCTTTAGCTCCAATTTGCAGGGGGATGAATTGAATTACTCAGATGTTGAAAAACAAGCTTTTGCTGTTTTCAAATCAATAAAACACTTCAGACCTTTTCTCCTCAAAACCCACACCAAAGTAATAATGCAATTCTCAACAGCGAGAAATATTTTGATAAAAAGGGATGTAGGTGAGAAGAGAGCAAATTGGGTGACAGCTCTACAAGAATATGACATTGAAATCAGACCAGCAAAAATTGTAAAAGGTCAAGGTTTTTACAAGATGTTAGTAGGAGCATCTAATTTATCAACACTGCAAGACTCAGGTGATGATGTACAAGTCTGTGAGGTAAGACTTAATGACACTAAGTCAAGTTATGTTGATATCATATTTTACTTAAGAAATGGATATGCCCTAATGAAATTAAATTATAAGAAGAGAAGGGAATTGAGCTAAAAGCTAGACAATATCAAATCGTCAATGATGTGCTGTTTAGAATAAATTATGATTCTATTTTACTTAGATGTCTTGAAAAATATGAGGCAGAAAAGGTGTTGTAGGAACTCCATAATGGACCAGCTAGTGGACATTTTAGAGGAGATACCACCACACATAAAATCCTGCACGTTGGCTATTATTGGCCAACATTATTCAAGGATACACAAAGTTATGTAAGGAGATGTAAAGTTTGTCAAATAGTTGTTGGAAAATAGAGAAAACCTGTGTTACCATTACAACCATTCAATATTGAACAACCATTTGAGCAATGGGGATTGGACATAATAGGTGATATTGTTCCTCATTCTAATAAGCAACATAGATATATCCTTACAACAACTGATTACTTCAAAAAATGGGTAGATTCCATTCCACTCCAGGTAGCCAATTCTAAAAACATCATTGAATTCATTGATCAATTTATCATTACCAAATTTGGTCTGCCATCTGCCCTAATGATTGATAATGCATCTTATTTTTTAGGCAACGCTATGACAAAATTTTCTCTTAAAAAAGGTTTTAATCTTAAATACTCTGCTAACTATTATCTATAAAGAAATGGGTTAGTTGAATCTACGAACAAAAATATCATAAGGATTATTAAACAAACTGTTGACCAAATTCAGAAGAACTGCCATAAGTCTTTAATATTTGCTGTATGGGAAGATCAAATAACTCAGAGGCCTTCATTGGCACTTCTCCTTTTAATTTGGTCTATGGGAAAGAATTTTCCTACCTACATTTATAGCTATTCCCTCTCTAGCCCTAGCTCAATTCATTGAATAAACTCCTTCCTCTTTTATGCAAGTTAGACAGGTACAAATCCCTAAGCTTGAAGAGGAAAGGGAAAATGCCAAAATCACACACGCACATCATCAACAGTTAGTCAAATCTTCCTTTGATTCAAATTCTGTAGGTTCAAATATTTCTAACTCGAGGACCTAGTATTGAAATGGGATAAAGCCTACGAAGAAAAAGGTAAGCATACCAAGTTCCAATAAATGTGGCTTGGCCCATTTCATATTGTGGGACCAATATGCCCATTAACCTTTTTGTTACAGGATCTATCAGGCAAGAGAGAATCTCTACCTATTAATGGGCAGATCTTAAAGAAATATTTTCCATAGAATATGATCTCTTCTATTCCCTGTATATTATTGCCTTTATTTTTATTTTTTAGTAATAATAATACAAGTTGAAGAACATTTAATTTTGGCTTTGCAAATAATAGTCTCTTTTTATTTTTGACTTTTCGCTTGTATAAGTAAATATTGTTATGAAAATGAATTTCACACATAAAACATAGGGTTAAGTTTTGCTGCTCTGAAATTACTTGTTCTCTGCCATGATTATTTGATCTTTGATGAAACTTAACTTTAGAAAGGAACCTTGCTTCTACATCAGTAAAGAAAAGTATCAATAACAAAGCAAAGTCTCTCTATAGAAAATCATCTTTAAACTCTACAATTGTCATCTAGAACCTCTTAAGGAGCCAACAATTCTCCCCATCTATTCAGTTTTCATTTTTAGAGTGTAATTCTAAAATATACTTAAACTTAAGGGATAAGTGGTCTCATTAAGATACGACTTACCATGATCATAAGGTCATAACTATCTAACATTACCAGTACTACATATCAAAACAAGGTAATGGCTTGAGATTGTATTGATCAAAAGACAAGGGGTCTCATTAAAAGCCAGCTTGTTCAGTTAAGTTATAATCAAGTGAATGGCACTGTCAATTTTGGTCACCAAACTAAGACATTTTCCTTTAAGCGATAAAAGATGAAATTTTGAAGAAAAAGAATTATTTCAGAAAATAAAAAGACAAGAAGAATATAAATCTGAGCTTATCTTTAAAAATTGTATTCTGACCTAGGTGGGATACTGAATCATTGTTGGTTAAAAGGTAACCCTATCGAGGCATTGAATGCCTGCTGGAAACAGAGGCTCTACCTATGACAACTGAGTATACCAAAAATTGATTTGTGAAGAGCTTCCCTGTTTTTATCCTTAAAGACAAGTCATGACTGATGTAGACAAAGTCACTTTCTTATGAGAAGAGGATAATCAAAAGAATGATAATTAAGTGGATGTTGTTTTATTATTGAAAAAGTAATATTACTTACCTTATATATTATGTAATTTTTATTTTCTAGACCATCTTTATTTTGGAAGTTTTTAGAAATTTCAAAAAACTCTCAGAGATAACTGGTTCTTCCAAGTGAATCATCAATTGTTGTGCTATTCAACAAACCCCCATTTGTTGATAGTAGTAGTCCATATTACATTAATAAATGGCACCCTTTAAAAAAATCCTTCCAAAAATAAGTTTAGCATTTAGGCATTTTCCTTATTAATTTTTGGAATAAGACAAGATATCAATCAAACACTTTTTCAAAAAACTAGTAAATGTCTTCCTTTCCCACATATCGCATGATGAAGCGTGATTGAAAGCCTTGCTAATCCACCAAATCTAGCGAAAAGCAATCAAAAGAGGACTTTGCACTAATGCACTTCGAAACTAGTATGTTTCTTATATAAACTAAGTCCTAAGGCATTTCTGATTAAAACTAAGGCCTGCATCGCATATCGCTATTTATAGAAGGTGCACCTTAAAGAGTTACCTTAAAATGTGTGAGATGTGAAACTGCAATGACAGCATTTCCCTTATCGCATTGCATTTTGGACATTAAAAAGAACACTGCAAACTTACCATCCGACGAGATTGCAAAATGCGATTGAGACCTGAATCCGATCTCGAGATACGTTACAAATGAGTCTTTAGGTCTGGTGCTTAATAAAAGGGGATTTACACAAAAACCTAACAAATAAGCTACGTTTTGTAAACAATAGTAAGCAACCCACATTTCGCATCTCGCCAAAACTAAAGAAATGACAAGGAAAGCGTATAAACATAATGCGCTAATGCGATTTGCGATATTGCATCACAATCACAAAATCTGCATTTTCACAATTTAAAGGCTCACTACCCTAAAAATATTTCTTCCCAACTTATGGTGTAGACATTAATGAGCAATAAAGCTAAGAGATAATGAACCATTAATGGGCATTCAATAAAGGTTAATGGCATTTATGTGTGAAAAGTTGTTCAACGTGATACGATCTCTTCTCACTTG
This sequence comes from Pinus taeda, assembly GCA_000404065.3. Lineage (NCBI taxonomy): Eukaryota > Viridiplantae > Streptophyta > Pinopsida > Pinales > Pinaceae > Pinus > Pinus taeda. The sequence goes on from APFE030112739.1 coordinate 40,610, forward strand.
TATTCAAATAAAACTCCTTTCTTATCACCTTTTCAAGTTATCTATATAATTCCATCTTACGTTCATTCTTAACTCTGTGTATCCAGTAGTTGTTGTTTTTCTCCATTTTCAGTCCACAGAAGGAGTCTTTAGGAACAATGGCAAAGAAGGGCAAGGCAGTTGCATTTGAGAAATAAAAAATGACTCCTTTATTTACAGATACTACATGTAATAGAGATGGAGGAACCTCTACGTGGGAAATAATGTATGATTTATTAGAAGAGGAACCAAGACCTTTGGAAACAAAGGTCACAACTGGCGGTCATGTTTCCTCAGATGCCTCCATTTTTTAGACAAAATTCTCATTTCTACATCACATAGCCATGTGACCAAAGATAATCCCTTATACAGATATGTTCAAGTGGATTATTGATCAGACTGATATCTCAGAAAAAGAATTTAAGAATAGCAGTCAAGAGGTTATGGGATCTTTTTCTCTAGACAGCCTATGGATTATGTACAACCTAGCAGAACCCCAAACGCTCTGCAACAAACAATTCCTGGAGAAGTTTTCCAAAGAGAATGAGGACTCAAAAGATGTCACCCAGACCTGGTTGAATAATGAGGACAAGATCAAAAAGGACAAAGTGGGTATGTACTCTACTGCATCTATTTCTCGCCCCCATAGTTTTGCAACAGCCATGCTATGTAGGATGTTTGGCAAGCCTGATAGCACTAAATTTTCATTAGAATGGTTGTCATTAATAGATGCAGTTGTAAATGCAAACATAATTAATTGCGCCCAAATTTTTTCTGATAATTTAGCTAAGGCGATAATGGATTATAGGAGAAAAAGGATTATCTCTTCGAGGGTTTACCCTCCATTTTTTATGAGTGCCTATCTGATGGACGCAATTTGTTGTGGTTCAAAATTTCCTATCATGGGATGGAAGTGGACTATGAAGGATCCACTTCCCATTCATATAAACAGGTTTACAACCAAAATGCCCCTAGGTTTTCTATGGAAGCTAAAGTAGATATCCTCCCAGTGGCCAGATGTTTTGGAGAGGAAACATTCACGTATATCAGAGTATTTGGGAGTATTGCCTCACCGCATGTCCTCCCATATTATGTCCCTGACAAATTCATGGCTAGAGATATAGCCTATAAAATAGTGAGTGAGGGTGGGTTGAGCAAAGGATTAAAGGAAGCAAAAAACACCATTTGGCCTACATTTCTGTTGCAGTGTGGAGAATTTTCACTGCACGATCTTGGGCATGCATTCAAAGAAGCAGAGATCATGAAATCTCTAAAATTACCTAAATTCCCAGGAAGGTAGTATGACCCGAATGGCATTTCCAAAGACTTCACTACCATGGTGAAAGCGAAGGTTTTCAGTCATGAGGAAGATGCATTTGATGACGTCTTCCTCCAAAAACAAACATTCACATATGTGAAGCACATGGCATCATTATTTTTTGACCCAGAAGATCTTGAAGCCTTTCATGAGTACAAAGAAATGAGATTGTTAAAGGTCCCATTGGACCAATTACAGATTGAGCCAATAAGGGAGCCAACTCCCAGCGTAAGCCTAGAAGAGAGCACTAGAGAAAATTCTAAAGATGATTCCGAAGTTGAGTCCCAAGAGAATTCTACTAGGGAGTCAGAGAAATCATATCAATAGTCACAGAATGGGGGAAGTAAAAGTAAGGAGTCAGAAAAGGATACAGCTAAATCTACAGAAAAAGCAGTTGATCAAACCTTAGCTAAAAAACAGGCTGAAATTCACTCCACCTCGACCTAGTCAACAAAACCCCTGGTGATTGATTTAGAAAAAGAATGGGAGCATTTTAATAAACAACTCCATACAGAGGGACAAGCACCTGAGCCATAGACTCCACAACACAAAGCAATTCAAGAAATTACGGTAGAGAAAATTGTAAGTACTCAAGAGGTAGAGCACATTCCTGCCACTCCTACCTCTGAAATTGTTTTGAGAATTGAGGAGATTCCTCCTTTAGATGTGTTCTATAGCCCAACCCACAAATCTATCGTCAAAAGGAAAAGAAAGAAGAAGAAGTTGGATGCTAAAGTTGCTACTACTCCCGATAATGAACCAATGGATATTGTCTGGAAACATTCACCCATCGACCCATCTGAGAACCTTACTAAATTGCAGCAGTTTGCAGGAGCCTATGCTACAACGACTATTGATAAAGAAACTAAGGCACAAATGTTGCTAAGAGAAAAGGAAAATAAAATTCTACTATTGGAACAATAGTTAAAGAAAGAAAAATCTAACCAACAAGCAGAATTTCAAATAGCCAAGCTCTAGCAAGAATTCGAGTAGATGCAAATAAAACATCAAGCTAACTTAGCAGAAAAGGAATCGTAAAGACAAGAAATAATAGACAAGTACAATGATAGTCCAAAAATTGATTAGTTTATAATTGAAGCGCTCAGCCTTCACTCCCAGCTAATGCACCAAAAAGAAATTCTATGCCAGAAGGTCTTGCAGTTGAGTCCTTATTGCGAGACTAGTGACAAGTTAACGAATCAAGTCATTGACATGAGCCTCTAATATGATGAAGTCTTGAAAATATTTTCCGAATTCATCACCTGGAAGAATTGAGAGGATGGGAGGAAGGCCGATTTTCCTATATTGGAGGAGTCACAAAGAAATTTTATTTACAAACTAGGATTCTCGGCTTAAACAAGCAGAAAAGGAAATAGCAGTCCTAGGAGCAACAAAAAACATTGTTATTGAAAACATCAATGAGAATTTACACAGCTCTAACCTGGTGGCAGGGATTGTACCAGGTTTTCTTCCAAATGTCAAACAGCTTGAGCAACAATGGAGGTAGGCAACATAGGAAAAAGAGGAAGCAATTAGGCAAATGACCAGGTTAATCTGGGAAGCATAGCGGCAATATTTAGTTAAAACTTACAGCCATTCGATGACCTTGTGATGCCTAACCACTTCCAAGAAGAAAATGGTATCAGGACTGACCGATGTTTTGCTCACTTGGCAGTTGAAATCTATAATCGACCAACTGACACAACTCAAACTAATGATAGACATCTGCAATCTCAAGGATCAAATGCAAAGGAGTTAGTCACCATGTTTTATTTCTATTTTAGTTTTGTTTTGCATAATTTTAGGAAGGTCGTTTAAACCTCCTCAACTAATTTTGTAATAATCTATTATTAGGATTTATAATTTAGCATTTAAACCCCTCTCATGCATTTAGAGAGGGGTCCAGAAATTTTATCAAAAACAATATTCAGAACATGCACTTATGTCCCTTTGAGGAAGTTCTGGTGAAATGATTGGAACAAGATTTATTTTCATCTTATCTGGAATATTCCACTGAAATTGCACTTTTGTACTCTTAGATGTTGTTGGATTGATTGGAAGTAGGTCGATATTGTTGAAACACATGAGAAGAACCTATTACATATGGCACTTTTATCTTGTGATTTTGTTTTATTTATGTATTAAGCAATAACTTTTCTTCAAATTTTTTATGTATGAGAGTTTAAAGCTTGGTTAGCATTATTTCACTTTTGTATGGTGATGTCTTAAATTTTGTGCTAAATATGTGAATAATTTGTTATGCGATATATATTTCACAATCGTTTGGCTAACTATTTATCTGAAACGATTATTGTTAAAATGATTTCACTTCTTATTGCAGTTGAATGACCTTTATTACCAATTTCTTTAGGGCATTATTGTAGATCGCATGTTTCAACTTTATTCCCAAGTATAGTCATACCTAGATAGTGTTTAAATTAGGATATATGCATATGATTATTAGTTTAGATTAGATTACTTTTAGCTTAAAAATTACTTTGAACTATCATATATCACCCCATCAGCACTATCATAATTTATATTAGGAAATTGGTCTCATTATCCCCAGTTAGAGCCACTACACCAAACGGAAAAGGAGTTGCCAACCAAGGTCCAGACCGGTTGGTTTTTCCCCATGTTGTAAGCAACGATTTTTTAGGCTTCAGCAGGTTCCAAGTTGGGTATCCTTTAGAAGTTGATAGCAAGGGACTCATATCTAAAATTCAATATATATGGGAGGAAAGATGGAGAGGGAAGTCCCTTAGTGGTAGCATCTATAGATGTGGCCTTATGGGAAAACATGCATAGAATATAGGTCATGCATTTGGCTATTTTTTGTTACATGCAAGGAATCTTGATAAAACATAGTTTTCATACAAAGAGTGGAGGTTAGAAAGTAATGTATAATTAAGATAAGTTTCTACAGTAAACTTTTGTTATTTTTAAGGATAATGCTAATAATCAATACCCAATCAGTAAATCTAGTTTAATTCAAATGAAATATAACATAAAATCTTATAACACAGGAAAAAAGAGAGATAAATCCCAAGAAATAGAAAATAGATATATTTGTCTCAATTGCTTCTTCAAGTGGGAAACATCAAAGAGTATGGTTCTAAATACAATCAAACTCTTTAAAAGAGAAATGCATAAACTTTATATATATATTATATATATATATTATATATATATATATATTAATAATATATATATATATATCTAGAGAGAAGGAGTAGAGAGAGAGAGAGAGAAAGAGTATTAACCACCTATGGGCCACTTATAATAAGGGCCTACTAACTAATTTGGGTCTTATTATAAGGACCCTTTTTAGAATTAATGACTATTAATGAAGCATTTAATAAATTGTTGAGGTAAATGTAACTAGGTTTAGTCTTCATAAATGTAGTTTTGATATTTGTATTTATCCAAGAAAATAAATATTATTTTTATGATATATGTCAATGTGTTTCTTGCTCATTGAAGTAGGTCTAGCACATGTTAAAGTTTTCTAGGTAAGTCAAAAGGTCAAAATAATTATGTTAAAGACCTTAAGGGTATGTTACATTTCGTATAAGAGTCAAAGAAGTCACCTCCAAGCAAATTCAAGTCTCCTCCTAGCAAAGACACCATCAAAAGAAGCAATATCACCATTAAAATCACCCATCGAAGAAAATGAAGTCAAGTCAGCCTAAAGGAGGGACAATCCTCTATATGTAGAGGTTATCCACTCCTCCAAAGAGAATGCATTCATCTCTGAAATCAACGAGCAAGTAAAATCAAGTAAAAGGTGGAAATTTTGAGTTTAAAGGAGCCTCTAGTGTAGCAAAGAAGGAGGAAATATAACCGAAGTATAAAGGACTATTTTAGGGTGTAATTATAGTCACATGTGCGAGGAATAGGAGGGTTGTCTACAATCAGTATAGAAACAACATTAAGTTTCTCATCTCTCATCATTTGGGCTACAAACTAGGCTTACTAGGCCTCCTATCCAAGTGAAGAAGGAAGGACCTCAAGCAAAGGAAAAATGAGCCATATAACATAAACAAGAACTCTCACACGTGCGAGAATTAGGGCTTCAGTGTTGTCACACTAAGACTACCACTATAGAAGGATTATTCTTAGGTGAAGGATATCACTAAAGATAAGTATCTATTCTAGAATAACTACTAACAGTGGAAGGAAGAACAAAGTGTCGGAAGGAGGACAAGTGCCAGGGAACGAAGTGCCAGAAGAAGGTGGACAAAGTGCCACAAAAACATAGTGCAGAGAAAAGGAAAGACTTGAATTTTGCTTGGAGGATCTCCTATTCAGGGGTCTAGGGTTTGACATTGATTAATAAATAAGCTTCAATAAGAGAAAACTAACTGAAGGGTTTTCCTCTCAAGAGAAGAGAATTTTTGGCCTTGGCAGAGAGCCAATATATTTTGTTCTTGTTTGATGTTTTTTATAGCAATTTGATGAAGTACACACACATGCATTAGTAATAGAAGAATAAGATTAAGCTAACAAAGACAATAAAAGTAAAAAGACTTCACAAATTGTTATCTAGTCTCGAAGAATCAATCTACACCTAATTCCCTAGATTCTTCAACATGGTATCAGAGCTAAGGTGACACATCAAGGAACTCGCATCTCAAGAGAAATCATCAAGGAAGGACATCTACAAAATTTGAAGCATCAAGCCAAGAAGTCTCTATCACATCAAGGATACGAAGGTATATCATCTATCATTCATCAAGGGAGACTACAAAGCTAGAAGAAAAGCCTTATATAGAAGAACCTACAAAGAAGAGCATATCAAAGAGGGACCTACATCAAGCCATAAATCATCAAGCAAGTCCACTTGGGGAAAGACATATTGAGGAACATCAAGATTCAAGGAAAGCAAGCCATCAAGACTTCAAGGAGAAAATAAGTCAACTACATTTCAAAATATATCAAGTAAGTATATGTCCCCTTCTGAATATACATCAATATCTTTTTGCAAGGAAAGCAACAAATTGGTAGGTACCAATAAGTTTCTTGCATGGAAGAAGAGGGCTGATTTATTTCTCAAGGAGAATTAACTTCTAGAACATGTCAAAGGGAATATCACCATCCCTATAAAGGAACAAACCCAAGACTTAGCCAAGTACAATAAGGATGAGGCAAGAAATCAAAGGATTCTAATAGAATCTATCAAGGAATCTCTCATTCCTTATGTCTCCAAGTTTGATACATCAAAATAAATTTACGATAAGCTAGTAGATTTATTCTCAGTATGCACAGCTCGAGAAGTGATATCTTGAAGGAATGAATTGTACAAGATGAAGATAACAAAGGAAGGAATAGCTCCCTACTTCATGAAAATGTATGAGATGATGGATCAACTTCAAGAGCTATGGGAAGTCATGTTTGACAAAGAAATGACAACCGTAGTACTCAATGCTCTACCTAAGGACAGGGGTAACTTCACATCAAGTATATGTGCCAAGAAGGAAGCTAGCACACTCAATAAAATCTAGCCTCTGTGCAAAACAGAGGAAACCAGAATTAAAGAAAAATAAGATGTGGGGATCAAAGGAGAAAGTGTTTGCTACCATGGCCAAGAGAAAGGGAAAATTTGGCAAATTTGGTCCACGAAGAAAAAACAACAAAGATATGTCCAAAATCAAATGCTATGGATTCCAAGAATATGGACACTACAAAAGGAATTTTCCTAAGCTTAAGTAGGACAAAAACAAAAAAATTAAGAGGGAAGAAGCTCACATGACTCAAGAGGTGAAAGAAGAAGAAAAGAAGGAATATCCTCTGGATCTCTACTATGACTAAGTCAAACTCTTTACTTCAATTCTTCTTTAAAAACATTTTGAGTAGGATATGAGCATGTAGGAATAGAATAAAATTGCATAGCTAGAAACATCATCTAGAATCTAGAAATATGAAGTACATAGAGTTCTAAATACTCATGTATAAGTAGCATTTATAATGAGAACTAAATGCATGGTTACAAATATCTTCTATAATATAGGAGCATGGTAGATATATCTCAATATATTCATGTAGAAGGAGCATACCTAGTATAGGAGCTCATCCACGATGAAAGAAAATTGATCATGATTATGAACCTTAAATGACCTCCATCATCAAAAGTAAAGAAACATTTGCAGGCTATGGGTCTTCAAAATCCTATGATGGAATCTTCAAAATAAGATTCATAAACAAAGGCAGATGTCTCATTGGGAATCCCATTCATGGGATTCAAGAAAATGATGATATACAGACAAGCTAAGATGAAGCAAAAAAAAAGGGGGGCCACACCAAGGACAAAAAAATGAAGCTAAGATGATCAAAGGAGAATCAAGATGGGGTATTTATGCATCAAAGTTATGTCATATTATCATATGTGTATTGTTGAAGTCATTGGAATAGTTCTATGACATGAGAAAGTATGAAATATCTCTTTCACCATGCTCGAAGGCATGTACTACAATGCAATGAAGGTCAACAAAAGGATATGCTCAGATAAGGAGTATAAGATTGTTGACTAAGAAGCAAGAAGAAATTATGACTAGTCCAGGAAGAAAGCAATGAAGAAGTGCTCTCACAAGGAGCATAATGTAGTTGACCAATCTATCCAAGAAGAAGTAAATGAAGAAAGATATCAAGCATGTGATGAACACCATGATCACCGAGAATCACTATCTGATAATATACTTTGAAGATATCTCCCGAAAGAAGGCAGGACAACTCTGATAAAGGAAGGAAGGACCCTTGACACCTATG